>JAKSZP010017263.1:0-149034 GCA_022478985.1 Massospora cicadina
AAGGATTCACAAACTTGACACCTTATGGGCTGGTCCTTACTGTATTAGTTATTGTTGTGGTATTGAATAATCCATTACAGCTGTTGATACTGGTACTGTTATCAATAGAGTGCATAGTAGATTTCTTGATAAGTATGTGCCCCCTAGGCAAGATCTTGAGGGGGGCATTGTTGGGGATTCAATTGCAATAACCAAAAATAATTGAAAATTGAGATTTAATGTCTCATTCTAATGAGATTGGAAAAACCCTGTTGGAGATATATGATTCTCAAATAGACTGATGATCAACCCTTTGGAGTTATCAACCTCCTCTGAAGGATGATGCTACGTTATCTGATGAGTCAAAATATCATACAAGAAGGTCAGTCTCATCAAATAAGAATCTTATCAGATCTGGCCATCACAAGTTTGGTATAAATAATCAGCAATATTGGTCATCTAATAGGAAAGATCTTACCTCAAGTGCATCCCAAAAATCCTCATAAATAACTACTAAATCTACCTATATAATTATCCTCATTTCTAACAAATAAAGTATCTCTATTTTTGTCTTGTGTATCTTAATTTTGGTCTATTCATACAGGATTATGTATTTCTGATTGGAATCAATTATAGCAACAGAACTAATAACTTTGTTGCACTTGTGTTGATCTTTGCTAGAGCCACAGAACTAATAATTTTGTAGCCTTTGTAGCACCTGCTTATTGTAATTTCTATTGAAATGCCAATAGGTGGGATGACCTTGGGACAAATATACTGTACCAATAGAAGTGTTAGGGAGTAGGGAGTGAAGATATATGAGTGGTGGACAAAACTCAAGTACTAGGGGTAAAACCTTCCTGCACGTGTTCTGATAGGCCAGGATTACATGATCTAACTTCACTAATTTGCTTGGTTGGACTGAGGCATGATGCGCAAATCCACATGTATTGCTATCCTATTGGCATAGAAATACAATTTTTGCCACAACATGATTGGAACCTGCATTGTGAGGGGTGATAGTAGGACACCCATCCTGACTATGACACACCCCCTTCTTTCCAACTTTATTAAAACGTTGGTTTGGTGCCTATATGTAACATTTTAGTAAAGGCAGACCAAAATTTTTTTATATTTTTAAAAAGTTTATAGTTCAAAAAAGCTCACCCTATAAATATTGATGCCTACAAGACTAGTTTAATTCTAATTTTGGAGCAGGATTGATTTGTGGTAACCTAAAAGGGTACATTGCTATATGTTACTAAGATAGAAACTAAATGCACTATAGGGGTCATGGAAATGGCAGAAGAAGTTTAGACCAGCCTGCCAGTCAGGATGCGTGAGCACCCAATAGCAAGCAAGAATGCCAGAGGCATTGCCAACTAAATGATGTTGTATGGAGCTGGGCATTGCAAAATGATGAATTGTTGGTGTAGGACAACAGTAATTATGATCCTGACAACAAACCAAAATTGAGCCCATCCCAGACCCAGAGGGTCTTGCTGCATGGGACAAAATCACAGAAATAGTTTCAATGAGTTCATCAGCATATGGGATTATTTCAACTGGGGAGACAAGGAGATGGATTCTCGCTTGTAGTTGGTGGATATAAGGCCACAAGATCCCTGTATACTGTTGTCAGAAGTTCATGATAGCAGGAATAAAGTGCCAGAAGTATCTGACTCGCTGAATCCAATCAACGATGGAGGGGGCCATAGTGACCATAAGTACTGGTAGAGCCCATCTGGTATCAGACTGATGGGCCACCAGGGAAAAGCCATTGGGGATGCAGCCAGAACAAATCAACACAATAAAAAATTGATTGGTTCTTTGCCAAAATTTTATTGCAAAGGAAAAGGAAGAAAATTGACCAACAATTTTCTCAGTGCAATGCAACTGATTAAATAGTGGTCAATTGGGTAGTAACAAGCTGGGATCAGGACCCTCAATTTTGACCTAACAGGTGAATTATTTGGGAATGGGCAGATTAGTTCACTGGAAACTGACATAAAAAAATTTGGCGGTGGGCTGAGTCGCTGTCAGTTTGACCTCAAACGTCCAAACCAAGGCTCATCTATGTTTCCAATGGTTGGCGCAATGGCGTTTAGCCTAACAATCGGTGGGAATCCCCCCAAGGCCACCCCACATAGGGACAGACCCATTTGGTTGGGAACAGGTTTAGGACGCCCAACCTGCCCATGCTCAGTCGCTGGGCCATTCATTCAGTCAGTGGCATTGCATTGGGTGCAACACCCAAATTTCCAGCAGGGGGCTTCAAACTCTTGTTGATGGTGTCCAATGCTGTTGCCTGCCCATCAAGGATGATCCCCAATGATTTTGGGAGGGGGGTGATTTTTCCAATCATCGTGTTAACCAAATCAAACTGTTGGGCATTTCAGCTGATAAATCAGTTTTCATACCTTTTTGAACATTTGAAATCTGAACATCAGGCTGATTGCCACTTGAATTAATTCCAATTGATTTCATTTTGACAATCTTGGTGCAGATTTCACTGATCCTTGTAACAGTTCTGCTGAGGTGAGTGTGGGTATTAATGGCAGAATCTGGAGCAGAAGAGATATTACCCAGAGCTCATCTACCATTTGAGCAAGATTGCCCTGAGTAACAAGGGGTACAGCCATCCTCTTTGGTGCCTTCTTGCTCAGGAATGGAAAAATGGCCTAATCAACGCCCAGAGGACGTTCCCCAGGACTTATAATAGGCCACTGAATAAAGAAAAGTAAAAAATATTACTAGATCAACACCTTTATTTGGTATTTTTATTATTCATAGTACTATATAAACCAGGACAAAAAGGTTAGATTAGAGAAAAATAGTCCTGAATTGGATAGTTATGAATAGCTATATTATAGTTACTTAAAGCAAAGAAAGGCAGCTCTAATGATAATAGGGAATGATTTACATCATAGGATAGGCTTGCTAAGTATAACAAGCTAGTGAGCATTCTAAAATCAATTTATTTTTTATCTCATTTGCTTGTGATTCCAACATAATCAATATGATTTGCTCATGGCTTTGTAACTTTTTAGACTCTAGGTAAATTACTAAGTCTGACAATATCATAATTTTTAAAAAATTTAACTATATGAGGGACTTTGTGTATATGATAAATTTTTTAGGAAACCCTAGAGCAAGGCTTTGCTTATATCATGGTGAGGCCCAACAATTTTGATCATTGTTTATTAGCAGTAAAGTTATAAGTTAGAAAACATTTTAGGTGGATAATTGAAAATTTGTTTGTATCACTGCATTTACACTCATTTTGTCTTTTATTTAAATATGAAAATGGAGTTTTAAACTTCATCATTACTGATATGGGCTAAATCAATTCAAAAACAAAGTTACTTTAACATGTACGCTGCAAGTTTAATGCCTGTGCCATAAAATCTATCTTGTCATGATTATAATTTTCTATAAATAATCTTCTAGGCAGAATGGATATTAATACTAAAGCTTGAGAATTATAGAGAGCAAAAGGTTTTCTGTAAAGGTTAATTAACTGCATAATAATAGCCCTTGTTGGCAAGCCTTACTGTAATACAGCTTTTTACAGCCATCAAAAGATACTTTTGAGATAAAAAAGCAAATGAAGCAGGTCAGCCTTGGGACAAAATAAACGCTAAGTTTTTTAGCCTGTGCTAGTTTAAACCTGCTTCAAGCAAAACCCAACCCAGAGATGGAGCAGGAACCAATAATTTTGAGATAGGATGAGAAAGAAACCAAGGTTTAGTCTAAGGTTTAGATATAGAAGCCAAAAGCCATTGTATTTTTTATGTGATAGGTTTATAAGCTAATATATATAATTTCTCAACTATGTATAGTTTATATCTATAGTCTTTTAGAGAGATTTTTTAGCAACTATCACTTTGCCAACATACTAAGGCAAGGATATATGCCATAAATCAATTGATTTAATGTCTTTTGAAATGTTAGATTAAAAAAGGTTATAGATTCTTTGCATCAAACTGGCACCAAAAGGAGCTATTACAGTTGAGAGAAGTAACTTTGGAATCTCATAGGTAAACTTAGTGTTAAGTTATCATTTGAATTTGTGCACTGTAGTGCAATTTTCACCTGCTGAAGAATCTTAACCTCAATATTTACTGTAGAAGGACCTCAAGTCCAGATGTGAAGTATAATGAGGCAAAGCTTTCTAAAGGTTGATATGGGATATAAGAAATAGAATATGATGTATTCTATGGAATCAACTAACACAGATGGCTTCTAAGTCAGTAAACTTGTATTGGGATATGTAGTCTAATTGACTTAATGCTACTGTATGGAAATGTAATATATACTTATATTGGTTAAACATAATTGAATGGGCTAAATAGTAACCTATAAGCTAATCAGATATTGCCTTCATCATATCTTCTTTCAGTAGACATATTACTGAATCTAACTCAATGTTTGTATCTGGGGAGCACCGATCACCCATCACAGATGTGAGCCACTCTAAACCACCCTACCTAGAGTACATTTGCATGCTGGTTCAATAAGCTTCTATCATTATTTGTCCCAACTCAAGCCACTCAAGGTAAAAACTCTGCTTCTTAAACTCCCAACTCCCATATATAAATTCCCTCAAGCTCTTTGGCTGCAACGTTGAGCCTGGACACTTATATAAAATTAATGCGGTGGCCAGGCAACGTTTTACTTTCACAATCACAAGCATCTTACATTGATCCTACAAAGCTTGCTACTTCTTGGACTCTTAAATTTGTTTTAGTTTGGTATTTAGGATATAGTTACTAAATTACAATAGACATGGATGGCTTTGTCTCGGTTATAGTCTTCTGGCCATCTCAGTGAATGGTAGCTAAATTTGATTGTGGCACATTAAAGATAAAATCTTATCTGAGTGATAGGTATGATAAAAGTCGGTAGAGATATAGTCAGATATATATAAAGATTTACAGAGGTAATTTAATGGATCTGCTTAATTTAGGTATGTTGACACATAAAGGGTAAGGTTGTTGGCAATATGCAATTAGTAGTGATCTTAAGTAAAAATTAATAAAAGTTGGCATGTTTTATAAAAAGTATGAAGTTGCACCTATTAATTGTTTGAAAATTTATTCATAATGATGATAGCTTAGCTTGCCGTGACCAGTTAATTAGAATTTGGAATCCAATTCCTTGAGGTTTACGTTCTGGCAAAAAGCAATAAATTCAAATTAAAGACATTTATTTGCCTTCATCCGAGAAAAAGTTTTGTATCCTATAAAAATAGCTATAGGACAACATTAAATACCGACAGTGAGTACACACCAGCCTTAAAGATATGAAATAATAAGCTCCTATAACATAATTGCCTTTATAGAAAAGCTACAAATTTATTTTTAGCATGTTGTATAAGCTAAAACTTTAGAGCTTTAGAATGATGGCTATTAGCTAAACTAGTTTCAAAAGCCCATTTAAACCCCTATGCATGGATAAATCATGTCTATATTTTAACGCTTTAAACAGTATAAGGGTTAATATACTGTACTAGTAGAATACCCATGCTTCGCTACGGTATTTATAAATTACCAGATGACTAAATTATTTTAGTTTTTATATTGGTAGATAGCTATCAATAAGTTCAGAAACCATTAAACCTATTAAATATTCCAATCTCCAACCACTTAGCCAAAATCAATTAAGTCTGCCAAATTAACTAACCCATCAAGCACTTACCTGAAACTATTAAGCCCGTCGAATCAACCAAAAAACGAACCACCACTCAGCAAAAACCAATTGTTGAACTTACAAATAGCTAAAAACTACTATCCACGTATTGAAACCTATGAAACTATCGAATAAAATGAATATGAAATTCTCAGCCAAATTACTATCTAATTACTATTAGAAACATATAAGTTTTAGATCTTATATAAACTATTATTAAAATTTATATGGTTTTATTAAAAAAAGGTATATTACAATTCTCAAACTTTATAAATTAGTTGTGCCAAGTTTGGTGATTTTTGGTTAATTGCTCAAGATAATGCATCGATATAAATAAACAAAATGATAATTTTGTAAAGAAAATTTTAGGATAATTCATGTTGATACCCAGTTTAACAGATTGGTTTGTGGGCTTAAAGTTTACCTGATGATCCTAATCAATTCTTTTTTATATTTGTAGATGGTTATCAAAAAATTAAAAAATCAAATTATATTGAATCAATATAAAATTACCAACCATTCAGCCATACCCAATTAAATCTATCGAATTAACTAAACCACTTAGCTAAAACCATTAGATACCAAATCAACCAATCACCAATCGCTTCGTAAACCAAAACTAAATGTATCAAAACAACCAAAATCACCAACCATTTACCAAAACCAATTAACTTATCGAATCAACCAATCACTAACTGCTTTATTAAAACCGTTAAGCTTATTAATCAACCCAAAACCATTTAAACTATCGAATCAACCGAATATCGAACTCCTCAGCTGTAACAATATACCGATTTCCATTAAAAACATAAACTTTTCACTTCTAAAATATAAAAAACTTTTTTACTATGAAAATAATAGTTTTTAAAATTCATAAACCTTCTCCATGAAAAAATACTCATGTGCCAACTTTAATGGTGATCGGTCAAACGGTGTCGGAGTCTATAAATCTCAAACAGATATACCAACATCCATTTATATATATATAGATGAGAGCAATGAGGTATACAAATAACTCGAGCTGAAATAATGGCCTAGCACCTTTAAGATATATCAGTAGGATTATAGCAATTGAGCTTTAAACTGGTAAGTTTTACATAGAACTTGACCAGCTGCAACTCACATACTTTGACGTTTCAAGGGTAAATTCGATGTTCCAAAGTAAAAGAATCCTTGGGCTTAATTAACCCTTTCTGTGATTTTCAAAAAAAACCATCCATTTTTTTGGCCTTAAATTTGGCACGAATTTCTTAGCCGATGTTCACTCTTTTTAAGCTCATTTTGGTCCTTGTCGTAACACAAATATTTGATAAATTTTAAAATAAATCTATATAAATCTTATTTTAATTGGACGCATATATGCGTTTTTAGATTTACATACCCCTCGGTTTTTGGACGCATATATGCGTTTTTAGATTTAAATCACCCCCATTTTTGGACGCATATATGCGTCGAATCATTGAAAGGGTTAAGTTCGCCATACAGCGAAATGATTAGATTCCAACTTATAAACCCTCAAAAGCTTCTATAAAACATTGAAAAGTGGCATAATTTTAATGTTGATAGCAAGTCATTAAAAGTTTATTAAAGCAATTAAAAATGGATACCTTAACCAAAGAGGTGGATTAAGACTATCGTAACTCGTTAAGTGACAATTAAAATCTTCAGCACATAGGTTTAGACATTACAATAAAAGAACCATAATCCAAAGCCTTAAAACAACTTTGCTCTTTCACGTGATAAAGGCATCCGTACGTAAAAAAGTAGATAGGATACAAATCTCTTACAAAAACGCGGGAGAGCACATCAATGCGTCAAAACGATTCAAGTAAAGAGCACCAAAAGAGTGCAGCATCAAAAAAGTAAAAGTAAACAGAAAAGGCCAAATCACGCCAGTAGGAATTTCACCGGGTAGAAATAATAAACCCGATAGCTGAATTAGCACCAGTATAGCATCATATAGTTAACGCTAGCCCCAGCTACAGAAACTTTAACATAAACTACAACAGATTATAAGCACCCTAATTTACTAAACATCTTAGGCAACTTAGCAGTGAAAGGGAACACCAGAAAGTTAAGCTGGCGGGGAGGCAACTAAATAAATTTGATCTAAATAAGGAATAAGGCGAAGAACGGCTAGGTGAGGTTTGATCAACCAAATAAGCTTACATTATGCCAACTCAAAAGCAAAGATCCAACCACGGAAAGGAAGTGGGCCACGGGAGGTTAGCGGGATTAACAGAAACGCCCTAGCCGGACTTCACCCCTTCAGAAACTAAACCCGCCCTGAGGCATGCTGGCGTCAAAGGCAAATTTACCAGTGGCCTCATCGATCTGCCCACCCATGGCGTCATCCATGCCATCCATATCATCCTGATCCTTGAAATAAGTCTCAAGTATGTTAAAAGCCTTTTGGAATATGTCTGATAGCCCATGGGTTTGAAGCTCGTTTAGTCTATCAATCCCACGTGCCTCCTCAACCATGGGCACATAGGGGTTATAACCATGGTGGGCCCTAGCGTACTCTCCAGTTTTGAGGATGTTCTCGATTGCATCCAAAGCAACTTGTAGAATCTTCGCATCGGTACAGGTTAGGATGTCGCACAGGGGTTGGATAACACCAAAGCTAACGATGGCGTCCATGAGGTCAGAACGCTGTACGAGGCAAGTAGTTGCATTTGAGATTGCCCAGCAAGCTTCCTTTTGAGTTTTAAAATCATCATTGATGAGAATAGAAACCAAAGGGGCAAAAAGCCCCGACTCGACAACCGCATGACTTGATTGATGTTTCCTGCAGTGATGTTGGAAATGGTCCAGCAAGCCTCCTTGCGAAGGCTTTCTTTTGAGCTAACTAGAAGCCCGTGTAAAGCCTGGAGAGCCCCACAGTTTACAACAACCTGAGTTTGTGTGTCATCCCCGTAACGATATTACCAATGGTCCGCAGGGCAGGCGTTTGGAGGGTTGGCGAGTTATGCCTAAAACCAATCAAAAATAGAACTTAAAATACCAAATACATCAATAGCTCGACGAGGCGGCGAGTGACGCCTGTCTCAAGAACTCTCTGGATTTTATCGTTAGAGCCATCAGTCAAATACGACAGGCCCCAGCATGCGTCGGTCACAATCTCAATATCGGTTGAGTAAACCAGCTTTGCGAGCGCATCTACGGCAGGGTGAATCTAGAAAGGTAGGAAAAAGTGAGGCGACAAAAATACCTTTTCCCAGGGTGGGCAGGGATTTTTCCGCGACAAAAGTTGGAAAGAGTCCAGGAGGCATTCGAAGCATTGTAAGCTTGTGATCCTCTTCAAAAATACGAAGCAAAGGTTGAAGGGCCCCCGAATCCAGAACATAGTCCCGACAGGCTGGACTATCACCTGAAATGTTTCCAAGGGCCCAAACAGCTTGCTCGCGGACGTCAGGATGGTTGCTCGAGAAGTAATTGGACGAAAATAGGAACTGACCCCGACTCTAGAACAATCTGAGTTTGCTCAGAAGTGCCAGAGGCTATATTGGTCAAGGCCCAAGCCGATTCGAACTTGGGATTAGAAAAAGTATCAATGTTTAGAATACCTGTATAGAGGGATTATCAACTTTCAAAAGTTCAACCAAACGAGGAACCACTCCAGCTTGGATGACGTCTTCAATAGGGGGGTTCGTTTCCTTTGAAAGAAGCTTTCTGAAAAGAGTAACCGCCTGGAGGATCACGTCGACATTGTTCTCATAAAGTTGCGAAACAAGCTGAGGCAAATAAGTAAAAGTCGAAATTAAAAGGTACTTGGGGTTCCAGGGTTGCGGGTCCGACATCCTCTTCCCGAATCGGAACTCGAGGCGTCGCCCCCAATGTTAAGGTTACGCTTCTTTAAGAGGTTTTCCTCTCGCTTTTGACGGCGGAGGACAATTTGAGCCTCTCCCCTGCGGCGACGAATCTCCTCGGGTTTGAGCTGTTCCTTGTTTTTGTAAATCTCCTGTCTTCGATTGGATCTCTCTGCCATAGCTTATAAAGCGCTTAGAATGAAGTTCTAACCTGTAAAGAGAGTTTTCAGCTGGGCTTGACGCTTTCTGGGTTTAAATTTTTTAATGCCTGCTTCCTTCATTCTTCCTAGGTGCTGATTTTTGAGGTATATCTGATTGTAAAAATGGTATTCTGTACCTTTCATTGGCTGACATTTTTTTATCCATTAATATTTTTGATTGGGTGATGTCCTACGCAAGCCAAAGTGTTCGAACTTTGATCTACCTTTGTTTAGTAGTAGCTGATTTAAGGCTATCTAAAAGTTTCATGTGGGGCGCATTTAAATCTAATAAAAATCAGATGCTAAAATAAACGCTCATAAAAAATTTTTTGGGAAAAAAGACCCTCCTTCAAAAAAAGCTCTAAAAAGTATGAAATAATTGAGAAATTAAGCCTACTCAACAAAACCTTTTTGAAGTTGGTGCCCCATATTTTAAACTGAATTATAGAATTTTGCTCATAAATGCAAATTATATCTTATATCTGGATTGGGTCTAAGTGTAAACTATAAGCAACTTAGAATAAATAGTACTGAGTATAAAAACTATAAATACCTATTATAAGTCAGTTAAAATATGGCACCAACTTCAAAAGGGTTTTATTGAGTAGGCTTAATTTCTCAATTATTTCATACTTTTAGAGCTTTTTTTAAAGGAGGTTCTTTTTTCCTAAAAAATTTTGAGAAGGTTCTTTTTTCCTAAAAAAACTTTACCCCCAGCTCTTTTCCCCTCAAAAATTAGTACATTTTTAAAAGTGGCTCTTTTTCCTACTTTTATTAAATATTACTTTCTTTATATATCCTTTTTGACCCCTTACTATTTCTCTATAAAAATAAAACTCATTGTATATATATATATATATTATATAGTATCTTATAAACAAATATACTAATAATCCCTTTATCAAATTTAGTTGATTTTATTGGTCAAATTATACTAAATTTACTTGTCACCATCTACAATAATTCTTTTATTAAATTTAGGTGATTTTATTGGCCAACATATGGTGAATTCATTGACCACCATCTACATAATTCATTTTATTAAATTTGGCTGCTTTTATTAGTCAATCTATGGTAAATTTACTGATCGCTATCTAAAATAATTCATTTTATCAAATTCAGATGAGTTTATTGGTCAAATTATACAAAAATGATAGCCATCTATAATGATTTAAGCTCATCCAATTATGATCTCATACTGCCTGGATTTTGAACATGCCCTAGCTATAGGACATATCTCATGTCAAAAGTTTATCCAAAAGCTATTGCTTCACCAATGCCGGAATTAAGTTTATCCGGAGTTATCACAGTCCCACAATTATCCATCACTTCCAATCCATTTTAATATACTTAATAAATTGATGGTCAGAAACTGGACCAATACTTATAAAAGTAAAATGGGACCCAAGTTGGAGCATCCTCTATTTTTGAAGATGATCATCCAAATTGGTCCAGTTTTTTCAGAGTTATGCGCGAACAAACATAGAAAAAACATACATACAGGTCAAATTGAAAACTTCCCCTTTTCAAAATTCGGTTAAAAATAAATGCTTCTAAAAAAGAAAATACCTCCAATAAACTAATTAAACACTCGTAAATCTTTTTGATCTACTTAACCCTTTCAATCATTCGACGCATATATGCGTCCAAAAAATGGGGGGTGGTGTAAATCTAAAAACGCATATATGCGTCCAAAATCCGAGGAGTATGTAAATCTTAAAAACGCATATATGCGTCCAATTAAAATAAGATTTATATAGATTTATTTCAAACTTTGTCGAATATTCGTGTTACGGACAAGGACCAAATTTACCAAAAATTTGTTACAAAGACCAAATCTACTAGATATTTATATTAAGGACAAGGACCAAAATGATTACAAAAAGCTCTAAAAAGTATGAAATAATTGAGAAATTAAGCCTACTCAACAAAACCTTTTTTGAAGTTGGTGCCCCATATTTTAAACTGAATTATAGAATTTTGCTCATAAATGCAAATTATATCTTATATCTGGATTGGGTCTAAGTGTAAACTATAAGCAACTTAGAATAAATAGTACTGAGTATAAAAACTATAAATACCTATTATAAGTCAGTTAAAATATGGCACCAACTTCAAAAAGGGTTTTATTGAGTAGGCTTAATTTCTCAATTATTTCATACTTTTTAGAGCTTTTTTTAAAGGAGGTTCTTTTTTTCCAAAAAAATCTTTCGAGAAGGTTTTTTTTCCCAAAATTTTTTTAAAATGACTGAAAGGGTTAATAAAACACATTCACTGACATTCTAACTGACTGACATCTGAAACCTTCGAGTCTGATAAGTTTAAACTATTTAGTCGAGTGAGTGTGAATTGGCAAATATATCGAATAGTTCACCAAATTGCTCTCCTGAAACTAAACAAAATCAGATTAGAGTTTTAAGTAGATTATTTTTGCTTATTAAGTGAATTTAGGATAACCAGCTCACCAGCCACGAGGGCAACAGCGGAGCTGTTAGAGTGGCTCAAGCGTAGCGCTGGCACAGCCTTTAGGCTGTCAGTGTTAGCTCATAAATAAAACCGAGCAATGCCAGGTAACTCCGCTTGTTGTATAACAAATCCTTTTTATAATTGAATCAAAATTTTAAAAAAGCCATTACAAAAGTAGTTCTACTATCAATTAATTTTGATATATTGAATTTTTAATAATACTATGATTTTTGCAGCGAGTATAGTATGCGGAGCCACCTCATTTGTTTATAAAAAAATTGAGAAACTTTAGATAGTTGATAAGGATAAACTTTTCACTAGTATTTTTAGCACTAGTGGGGCCCAATCCAAAAAAGGGGGACATCCATGCATCTTTATTTGCAGTGAGCCAAACAAAGAGATCATTGTTTAGTAATTCATAATATGGCACCTTAGCTAATAGCCTAAGGTGCCATATCAGAACTTTTCACTAGTACTAAAAGGTATAACAAGCTAAGTATAGATAATAGAAAAACCCCTACAAAAATCTATGAAAATCAGAAAACCTTAATATAAAGTTGGATGATGCCTTTCATATATTTTTACCAAAAAAAGTGGTTAGTTTGATGAGATTAATATGTTGACATAAAAATCCTTACCACATAGTGCTAAAAAAGATATATAAAAATCTTTAGATATATTATCATGAGTTGAAGGTTTATAAATGAGCTTTACTAACTAGTTAGATGTTATAATCATGTGTTAAGGAGCAAGTATGTCATGATGATAGATGTGCATGACATTCTGCTTTTTATTATAGATTTTATAGATATGCTTATATATTGCCATCCAACCTTTCCTTGATATAAAAACAGTACTATCTTTATCTTGCCACTTTATACTGTAGTGATCTGGTTTCTATTATATTGATAGTAAGTTATAATTTCATTTTATGTAACAGCTTTTTATGGTCCTCCATGCATTAGATGTTATTAGGAAGCTATTTTTAGTTCTGAAGATATCTTTGTTAGGGTTTACCTAACATTTGCATATGTCATCCACTGACCAATCTTTTACCAAATCAAATCAAATCCAAAATCAAGATTTAAATTTGGATTTGGATTTGGATTTAGATTTAAATTTGGATTTGGATTTGGATTTTAGATCTTACCCCTAACCCAATCATCAGGTATATAAGCATTTTCCCTTCTCAGTAGTTTCCTCACAGTCATCAACTCACTTCCATAGCCTAGGAAATACTGGGTATAATCTACCTCACATATTACACTTAGATACTTTAGGCCAAAGTGACCAAATAAAAACAGGGGCCAGGCGATTGAGATACTGGGTGCCTATGACATAAGGTCAATATAGCTTAATAGTTAGGATGACAGCCTTGACAACTTTTATCAATAATCTGTGTGAAGCTTGCCTACTTTTGCTAGATTATTACTTTATTTAACCTCTGAATATCATTAGCCAGTTTGATTGCTGTGCATTGCAAACCTGATATGGATACCTCCTATGATGATTCCTCCTACATCTAGCCTGTTCCAATGACTCTGCCAATATTCTCATCCACCACACTACTGATTTAACCAAATATACCTTACATCTATAATACCAAGATTGGCATGGTGTATGTTGCTGCACAAAGCATTGTAGAGGCTGTCATCCTAACACTTGGGCTATATTGATCTCATGCCATGGTGCTTGATATCTCAACCTCCTGGCCCCTGTTCTTATTTGGTCACTTTTGTCTAAAGTATCTGAGTATATTATATGTGAGGCAGAACATGCCCATTCTGTCCTAGACTATGACATTTTGCACTAAAGCATTAGCATCTTACTACTACACATTGTTAATAAAATTATTAAATATAGTTTTTATTTTTAAAAGTATTTCTACTAAAGTTTGTATTATTTTATGGGTATCCTATAACTCAAATCTAGAATTGATATCAATTGTAGATATTTAAATCATAAAAAAGTATTATTAATTTAAGAATTTTTGAATTTATCTTATTAAGTTTACTTTAGTTATGAGGTAAGTCACCCAACAAGCTTGACCATTAAATTATATTATTAATAATATTGCTTAAGTTTTTATCTATCTGTTTACCATAGTTTATTATTTTCTCTTTATCTTGTAGAAAAATTCACTTGTCAAGGGGTGCATATATCATTACAATAGATAGCTCACCCTAATTAATTTTTTAGCTTACCAAAGGTAGACTTAAAACAAAATAATTATGGTTTTTAAATGTAATAATGTGCCTAGGTTATAAATCTCAATATTGGTACCTTTCTTTTACAATATACTAAATCATATTATAATATTACATAATCTTAAATCACTATTTTATAATATATATAAAAGTTTCCACAAACTCTTTTTCTATAGGCATTAAATTATAGCATTTGTAAAACTTGTCTATATATTTAGAAATTCTAGACACTTCTCCACTGACATACTGCTTCACTTTTACTTTCTTAAGGACAATAAAATATTGTTTTTGATTTATATTATCCTAACAGTATTGATCTTCAAAAGTCTTAATCTGAGACTTCAAGGTTGAATTAGAATCATACAATATAAAACTGCTTTTGTTGATTCTAGCCCAGCTTCAAAAGTCTCTGAGACTAAGATAATTAATTAAACAAGGTTAGGTAAGCAATAAAGACTAAAATTATGGTACATTGCTGATGCATCAAAAAAAGAACACAAAAGTGAGGTTTTCTAAGTTTTGTCCTCTAAATTATCTAATGATCTAAAGTACAATAAAGAATTATTATATGTGGTAATATAGTTTTTAGTTAAAAATAGAAACCATATCTTAATGGGATCAGAAAGTATATTCAGGTAAACAATTACCTTTCTTCATCCTTACTTTAAGCCAGAGCTAACTATATTGGCTACAGCTTAATTGTTACAATCAATTAAGAGTCTTTTTTGGTAACTTTGAATGAAATGCAAGCCTCCAAAGCTATGTGTCAGGTATGGTATTGCAACTTTGATCTATGCCTTAGATATTCCTACTAAATTTATTTATATCATTTTGTAATATAATGGTTTATTAAATTAATTGTAACTCAAAATTTTATTTTAAGTATGGTGGGATCCTTTAGGAATGGTTAATTCTTAAGGCTTTGTCTTGGTATTACCATCTGTGACTTTGTTAATATTTTAATTTTCATAATATGAGAGATTGTTCAGATTAAAGAGTTTCTAGGGTTCAAAAAAGGGATAAACTAACAAAAAAGAAATTTGTGTCTTATTACTAGTAAATCTTTTGACAATATTAATCAAGTGGTGGATGTCAATTCCTATTTTCATGGGCACTTGTGTCAGAAAATTGAATTCTCTGCTAAGTGAGAAGAATGTCTCAATGGAAAATAGTTTATTTGTTACTAAAGTCCCCAGTTCAACTCTCAGGGAATTCTCCTAAATAAGACTAGTCCTTCTACTCCAAAATTTTGGCCAAATAACTTGAATTATGTCAATGAGGTTATGCCACACCCCAGTGGGATAGGCAAAGTGATTTGGAAGTCCCCTCAGCACTATTATATATTTAATGCTTTCTTTTAAGAAAAGTTCACCCTCTTTATTAGACCTGAGGGGGTCTTGAGGATAAAAGTATACTACTAGCCAATCATCTACTAAAAAGCCTGATAATTGGCTGAGGTGCAAATATTTCAAAACAACTGATTGAATAAAATGTCTCAAATTGTTACCATATGGGTTCATCATCCCTACTGTTGACCTAACCTTCAAAATCAGTCCTATCAAGGTGACAAAATTTCCAAAAATTCTGATAGGCTGGATTATCATTTAATCAAATTGAGCTCCTCGTTGCTATCATGAAATCCCTCATATCCCACAATTAGCCTAAGAATATTATAAATAATGGGAGGTGCAATTCAATATCTAATTGCTTGTTTTACTAAGCAATTAGTTATATTAATATACCCATTTTTGCTGTATGCATATTTTTTACTTGTGTATTATTAACCTGATATATTCCTAAACAGCAGTTGAGAGTTTCAATATTTCAGCAACTTGTTATATTGTTGAAATCCAGCGCCACAAAAGCACCTGCAAGCACAAATAGTGCCTAAATTCCAACAACTTGGCCCAGGCAGCAGAAGGGAAACCCCAATTTTATTGCAACTTAGCTAAGTTGTCAACATACCTTCTGATTAGGAGGACATCTTTTTATGACAATAAATTAAAGAGTAACTACGTTTACCTGATTTAATGGACAAATTAATCTTAGTCAACCTTAGAGCATGTCCAGATATGTATCAATATATAGCTTAATCTTCTCTTTCTTTAACAAAAATAAACCTTGATATCAGATATTACACATTTATTCTGCCCTTTAACCAAGGCATCATAGACTGCAGAGTCTCAGCTACCTAGGATGTTTTTCCAAGATCTATACATTGATCTTTTGTCTGCAATAGTGGCAGCCAAGCTGTCAGTACACTCAAAGATGAGGTGGAGTTGGTGACCCAAGTAAAAATGAAAGTCATCCCAGCTTGGGAATTTCAAGATACTATAGTCTCTAAAATAAGAATCAAACTGCATGTTTTTAAAGCAAATATGGATTACATCTCAATGATTTATATACATTAATATTAAGAACATAAATGAGGACCCTGAGGTGGCACAAGTGCTTGAGATGGTATGAACATAATGTAAAACTATTAACCTGATCAAGATAGATCCATATTCATTTACAAGCTCTGGAAAAGATATTTAAATATCTAAATAGAAATAAATTACCACTTAATTTATATATATCTTTTTCTGATTACTATTGAAAAAGAGCAAGGAGGTATACCTCACTGCTTTATCTAACACAGGTATAGAGTAAAAATATCTTGAAATACATTTTGTCCAGCATATGGATTTATATATTGAAGAGGATGGACTAGTTACCTTAGCTACTTAGACCAAGAAGATACTTTCTTAGTAATTAACAACTATGATCATTCTAAATTAAAAGCTATTTGATCTATTTAAAGATTTTAAGCAGGTGTGATTGGCACTTAGGCATTAATATAAGATTTACAGGTAATCTGCGCTAATTTAATTATATTTATGCTGCAGTAATTTGGGAAAAAAGATTTATCCCAAAATGTTGCAATAGAATTTTTGATTAATAAAAATACTGCACCACATATTAATTGGCACTGTGAAGTTTTGAGGATAGCTCACTTGATAATTAAAATCCTGCACACTAAACTAGGAAGATATTCATCCAATTAATCCTCAATTTTGCCGTTGGCTTATGGTACTCTGGCCGTTTAGAAACTCACTAGGCTTATTGCAATAGCCCCAACTCTTTTGGTCAATTTTGGGTTCAATTTTCCCTTCATAGTTGGAAACAATTTCCAAGGCAGGGATAGATACAAGCATATGATTCAGTACTTCCAGCTTGCCAGCACTCTCCAAAAGGGATTTAGGATAAAAACTGGAAAGAGGATAAAATAAATTTTTTTATTAGATTAGATTATATGATAATTATTCATCAGGCCAGGTGCCAGTATTTATACCTCTCTTGGGCATCTCCTGGCCACATTCAAGCATGCAACCTCGCAGATTATCTTCCACCTCAGCTCAGCCCTTGAACTAATATGACTTAAACCTATTGCTAGGTTTATTGGTAGCAAAATACTCTCATATTTGGTAGGATTTCAGGTTCAAAATTGCAACAATGAGCATGCAAAATGGTTCCAGGATCATCTCAAAATGAGTTTCATCATATTGCTGATGAAATACAAATTCTGGGAGATTTTGCAGTCAATTTAAATAAATAATGCACCCTTAATTAGACTGTCAGCAGGCCTCTCTTGATAGCACTAGGTACTCCCATTTGGGCAGTCCATGTGCAAGTGCTGTTGTGCCAATTATGCATACTGGCATACAAAATTTGCCCTAAGGTGGAAATCAATCCAGCTCAAACATGTTTTTGTCATAAACCTGATTAAAACAACTCCCCTAATCAGGATGTCAGCTGTTCCTCTCAATAGCACTAGGTACTCCCATTTGGGCGGTATTTGTGCAAGTGCTATCATGTTAATTACATTCTTTTCATCTTTTCATTTATGTGTTTTTAGACGTTATCTTTGGGTCAA
The DNA here is from genome assembly GCA_022478985.1 of Massospora cicadina. Taxonomy (NCBI): domain Eukaryota; kingdom Fungi; phylum Entomophthoromycota; class Entomophthoromycetes; order Entomophthorales; family Entomophthoraceae; genus Massospora; species Massospora cicadina. Next base: position 18,272 of record JAKSZP010017263.1, read on the forward strand.
TCATGAATGATTTCTTATGCTGATTTCCTAATATTGGTCCCAATAATTTGGGACTAGTTGCTGAGGTTTGGTGCAGCAATAATCAGCCCAACTATGCGAGTGTATTTGGCCCAAGCTTTTAATATTATAATTAAAATATATGTTGTGATAATTGGCCTTAGCTGTGCTATTGCAATATGTTTTAGTTATAGTATTAGCTCAAGCATTAGGAGAGAATATCAGCCCAATCTGTAGTTTGTCAAAGGGTTTATTTTTGAGTCAACCATAGAATCTGACAGGCACTGGCAATAAAAGAAGGATCTTGTTATAGCTAGTGACCATTTTACTGGGGTAGACCACCCTTTTAAGGCTAAACTACTAAAGCCACAGGATGTAATGCCAGAACCCTTGAAAGTCACTGGTAATCTTTCTAAGATAAGTGCCCAAAAATGGGTCCTAGCCTTAGAAGTCAGGCCTGAAGCTAATGGTAAAAAATGACTGAAATTCAGAAGAAAATTTGCTTAAAAAATCTGGTAAAATCACTAGGACAAGGTTACCAAGTTTGGCTGAGTTTAAAGAATTTTGATCTTTTTGAAAAGTGAAATTTTTCAGCTTGGTAAATATTTTTATAACTGTTTATTCTTAAAAACCCCTTGTTACTTAGTATTGAATCTGAATATTATTTTGCTCTTTTAGATATTCAACTATATTCAATAGAATTCAGAGTTACTTACTGTCTAAGCTTTCCCTTTTTCAAAAAGATTATTTGTAGAACTTGGTTAAATACTGTTGCAAATGGTTTGAGCAACCATCCTCTAATGCATTATTAAACTGAATGCCCTTATATTTAACTAATCATAAAAAATAGGATTTGATGGTGTAAGAAGTCCTGAGTGCTTGGCCCTCAAGTTCATAGGGAGTCAACAAATTTGAATTAAATTACTGTTGGCGTTTTTGCCTCAGTGCCATGATTTATAGATTTGGCAGATTGGATCCCATAACCCTTTGGTGAAGAACCTATCCTCAATCTACTAATCACTTTAGCTCTTGCCCTCAGCATATAAGATTCACTCCAATTTATCTATATCTTTGCCCTTTACTTTGGCCTCGCATTTGCATAAAAATTCCGTATGAGGAACTCTATTTTAATTATGGCTGTCAGGATTCTCCCTTAATTGGGGAAGCTCCAACTAGGGGTCACAAAATGCCTACAGGTGGATGCCAGATTGGGCTCCCCATTAGCTTGGGGTAAGCCTGATCTGAAGTATTGGGGATCAGCCCCAATAATTTAATTCAAATTTGGCACTGGCAACTAATGCTAAGGATGCTGACCAATCATTTTCTCTTTTGGGCACACCGGCAACTTATGCCAATGATGCGGCTAATCCCCATGTATTAATTGTTTTCCTAAGCTTTGGCATTCAATTATGAATCCAACCATTCCCAATCCATTGGGGTTCTATAAATACCTCAAGGATCATTTTAATAAAATTCACCATTTCTTGCCTATATCTTTTCCGTTTTTAGCTTTACTTTGGGCCATAATGGCCTCTTAACTCGCTGGGGCTTTAGGGCCCTGATTAATTGGGGCCAGATTGGAGTTCCTCCCCTGAAGTCCCAACAATGGCCATCTGCCAGAACCTCAAATGCAATTGGTTAATCATGAATACAATGGAAATATGCTGAGCCTTAAAAATCAGCTCAAATAGCCCAATTTGGATTATTAGCTAACTAATATACCACTTATTAAAGCTTCTTAATAACATAAAATGCACCAATAGGAATGCTAAAGGAGGGGACATATCTGGGCTGAATTCTAAGGGTAAAGGGATCTTTTTTCCTACTTTGCTGAAAAGAACCTAGCATGAAGATATAAATGATAGCCAGTTGTTGAGTCTTTGCTAGTAACTAATACTGCGTTGTGCTTTTGTTATTAAATGATAAAATTACCTTTTACCAATTTCGTTCTTCTTACAAATTTACTAAGAATACTGTCTTCACACATAATATATATTATTATGAGTATAATAACATATGACTTCAAAACCTGACGCCTAAGAACCAATCTCAACAATACTTTTTCATGATGGTCAGCCTTATTTAGAGGTTTTGGTCCAACCCTACTGTTGGGCCAAAACTGGTAACCTTGCTTTGACCTATTCTGCCAAGTCTAAAGCTCCCTATTTTAAAAATATTCGCCTTAGTTTCAACCCAAACTGGCTCATCTCACAGAGCCTCTTTTCCCTAATGCTCTGGTTTAGTTTGGTGTGCTTCTTAACTCATAAAACTTCTGAGAACATACTGAAGATAACTTAGGACATTATTCTTCCTGCTTGCCCACTTTACTCTCTTATGACAGGGTTTTCACAAGAGTGATACCCTCATCAACCACCTGCGCTTCACCTTCCTTGACATTTTTTGAGAAAAGACTAGAAATTTTCATGAGTTTTTTCTCCTGTTGGTTTGCTATAGTTAGCCCAGCCTTCTTAGAGTTGCCCCCTTTAGAAACAAAACACTGGATTAGTACAATTATCTTCCATTTAGTCTTGGGTTTACTATATAAAATTTTGCGTTGAGAGCATCGTAATGCTCCCCCACTTAAGAAATGCATGAAATGTGCAATATCCGTCACAACTCACCTATCACTATCCCCCTCCCAGGACTCTAAATCTAATAAGGAGATCTTTGACAAGCTATCCAACCTTAGGGATGATCATAAGTCCCAGAATAAGGAGCTGGCAAATTTCCTTTTCTTCCAATTTTATTTTTTGTGAGATCTCTGAAGAAGTTTACAAGTGATTGCTCGCCTCATGTGAGGCAAATAGAGCCCTCCTAGAATTCCTCCTGCATTAGAAGCTTTTGTCAAATCCTGAAAATTCCCTCCTCCTCTTTGTGAGGATTATAATTCCTTTGTCTATCTGGCTCAAGGAGACTTTAATTTTGTCCATTATCTAAACCTGTTCTAAGAGAAAGCTTCAACTGGACTCACTTGAACTGTTAAAAGTGGCTTTCTTTTGCAAGTCTCTCAAAAAACTGATTCCTCTCTCTAGATATGGGATAACCCTCCCTCCACCTTAGCTGGTTCTTGCTCCATTCTCACGTCTATGCCGTCCCACAGCATTAGCCCTACCCACCTAACTGCAATTCTAAACTTCAGATATTAGAGCTTGAAAGCTCTGTCTCAGTTGTTCATTCTCAGGGAGCCTTCCTTGTTAACCTGACTCTTGTCAAGTTTCTGATACCATTGTGATCTATCCCAGCGAGATTTAACTGAGATGGACACCTCCAACATAGTCATTGGTTCTTCTACTACTGTGTTGACAAATTTATGTTTAGAACTAGTAGTGAGCTCACCAGCAGGTGAGACAGAAACCTCTGTCATAGGTGGGGTCTCTTCACCTTGGCCCTGCACCTTAGTGCACTATGAAGTACATTTTACTTTTGTTCTCAAAGGCAGAGGAAATTAGTAAGTCTATCTCATTTAGTCAGAGAATGTACTTAACCCTAGCTCTAGAATTCTGTTGCCATTTTATATCCTAGGATCCTTTTTCAAACCAGTAGTCTCTTTTGGTCAGATGGAACACCTCTTCCCTATTGTATCTGAGTCCCCCTCCTTGAAAGATCCCATACAGAAACAGTTTTAAATCCAAAAAAGATGATCAAAGCAAGCTTTCATTGGCTGTCCTCTAGAAGATAGACTATGCTTATTGGCTTGGTTGCCTGCGACAAGGGTCTTCCCCCTGCTGAGCATAGAGCTAAGTTACCCCAAACCCTTTAAATCTCGCGGGCAACTTACAGGCAATGTAAAGTCATAACACACATCAATTCTTAGGGGATGCTCTCATCTACTCTTCCAAGCTGAGGATTAGAGCTGTGCTATCCTCCTTTGCCCCCAACTAAAACTTTATCTGCATGTTTCTTGTTCATAGTTATTTTCTCCTCCTATGAAAGAGATTTCCAAATTTTCACCTCAGTAGACACTGGTGCTACTAAAGCTTCAGCTTTCAAATGAAAGCGGAAGCTTTCTGTCAGACAATTACAAGTCCAAAGTGTTGAAAAAAGATGTTTGGAGGTAAATGATGAAAAAAATTTAACACAAGAACCTGGCCAATTCCCGGTGGAACCCCTCAAATTGGGGTAATTCATCATATAATAATTGGGCAAATGAAATGAGTTTGGGCGGCTTGGATTGCTCTGAATCAACAGCTGAATTCAGGGGATTTCATTGGAGGCTCCTCTCCAGGTCTCTTCTTTTTAATACAGCTTACACCGCGAAAACTGGACTCTTTTATAGGGTTAGAGGGGGTCCAAACAAGTGCAAAAATTTTCCAGCTAATTGATTGGGTCAAATATATAAACTCATTACCTAATGGACTAGTCCTTCCTGCTCCCGACCCTCAATCAGCTGTTCCACTCCAAATGAGGCGAGTTTGAGAGATCCAATAGGTCAACAGCTCATATTACCTAATATGGATTTTACTAAGCAATCTGAACTTTGAGCCTTGACATTTTAAATACTACTATTGACTTATTAAAAGGGTTGCTTCTTATCCCTCCATGCAACTAATAAAAACATAGATAAATTTCAGCTTTTTTATAGTTTTAGTGCTTTATTATATTTTTAAATTGAGTGGTTTAAATCCCCTAATTGTAGGACTTTAAACAACCCATGTACCAGAGAGCTCAAATAAAATCTAAAAATCCAACAAGTGGTGCTCACTACAGGGAAGTTTATACACCACAATAAAACTTATTAAAAATGGAGTTTGTTGGGGAACTACCTCTTGCAACCTCCCCGTTTCAGCCAAGTCTAGGGATCACTGCATAGATCTACACTAGCTAGTGCCTTATCCTGACTTAGAAGTCTTGAGCTTCAGCTCTCTTAAGGCCTTTATGGAGCCTCTACCACCATTCACAAACCCCCTTCCAGGGACAAGTTTATCCCAGGCTAGGGCAGTATTGCAACATTCCTCCTTGTGCATGAATCTGAGATGGAAGAAGCAACTGACCAGTAAAAACTCAAAAACTTCCTTCCCTGCTTGAGTCATATGGCTCAGGAGATAATTATTCCCACTATGGCCATCCTTGGCACCTGGGCGGAGGTGAAAAAAGCGCTTATTGACAACTTTGGCTTTCTAATAATCTACAACGGCAAAAACAGGCCTTTTTGTGCTTATCCTGAAAGAGGGAGAATTGATCCCCTCTTCTGTTATGTAATTCTATAATAAAGATCAACCTATACTGCTTGCCAAACTGCTACTTCTAGATGATGCCATTGCTGCTATCATGGTTGCCTTTACATATCATCCCCATTTAGCAATACATTTCTCTGCAGTCAAGCGCACCTTCCAAACTGTATGGGATATCAACGAGGCTCTGCTAGCAGTGGCTGATTTTCATGAACTTGAACTTATGCAAAACGTTAAGAGGAGAGAATTTACTTTAGCACCTCCATTCAATTCAATGGCTATCTCCCTCTGGAACCCTGCTTCCGCAAAGCTGCAGGTACAAGATGCTCCTCGTTCATGTGAGGATAGCCCAAATATCATGTCTGTGATAGGGTAGTACTCCCCTTCATCTTCAGTTCAAAAAGCTCAGTTGGGGAAAGCTGTCATCCCTTTGCCTTGCTCATCTTTTTCTTCAGAACTGTCTTCTCAATTAGTTTCAAAGCCTGTTCTCAGCCTAAAACCCTTTCTTGGGTGCCAATTGACCCCACTAACAAAGGGTTAAAATGAGAAGGTCACAAACGCTAAACTGCATGTTTCCCAAAAGCACACAGCTTCTGATCGACCCAAAGCTGGTGTAGTTGAAGCCTCCACTTCTGCTGATGCGTGGAGGCTCCCCTTTGGGCCTAGCACTACTAGTTCTAAAAAGCCTCCACTTCTATGATGCTATACCCCTTGGCATCACTTCCTACTATCTCTAGCTCAAAATCTGTAACCATGGGGCAGCCCAAACCCCCTGCATCGAAGGTTAAATGTAGAGCTGTAACTTACACAGCGTCTCCTCAAAAATTACCCAAGTAACTGGGCGCCCCCAGGACCTCCCCTTCAAAAGGAAAGCTCTGACCTTACCTCCCAACCAATAGAGTCATTGACGTGCATTGAGAATCCGTCTGATGACAAATTTGAATGGGGTTGCGAAGATGTCAGTCACTATGTCCCAGGAGCCCCAGGTGAAGTGGAGGTACCTGACCAAATGAACCCAGAAAGAGTGGATATGGCTAGGATACCCCACAAACATACCTTGATAAGGTGCTAAAAGGTCTGGAGGTCGTTGATACCACCAGAGACGCTGACCAGCTTATTGCCTTGATGATCCAATCCACTTAGTGTGTGTATACACTGCAGTCTATCTGGGATAAATTCCTTGAAACTGCTAAATGCCTTGATTCTACACTGCTGTTGAAGGAGGTTGTCAGGCGAACAGCAAGCAAGAATTAGACTGGCCTGCTAGTCAGAGTGCTAGAGCACCTGAACGGCAAACCAGAATGCCTGAGGCACTGCTGTTAATATGACAAGTATGAAACTAGAAAGGAATTCCACCAATGTTTGCCAGTGAGCCAGAATTTTGTATAGGCATAAGATAGCATACCAGATACTCACGGCCATGAGCCCCAATGGGCACAAGAATGTTGGTGGATAAGGTGGTTTAATTTTCAACATATAATAAAAGCTAAATTTTGGGAAGGTTTTTTAATGGAAAATTAAAAGGAAGAAAATTGACCAACAATTTTCTCAGTGCTATGCAACTGATTGTATAGTAGTCAATTGGGGTAGTGACAAACCGGGATTGGGTCCCACAATTTTGACCTAACTGGCGAATTGTTTGGGAATGGGGGGTTTTGTTCCTTAATAACCAACATCGCAAAATTTAGCGGTGGGATGAGTCACTGTCAGTTTGACCTCAAATATCTGAACTGGAGATCAGTTATGTTTCCAACGGTTGGCGCAACGGCATTTGGCCCAACAAGTGATGGGAATCCCCCAAGGCCACCCCACATAGGAGCGGGTCCATTTGGTTTGGAACAGGGTTCAGAACGCCCAACCTGCCCACTCTTGGTCGCTGAACCATTCGTTTGGTCATTGGCATCACACCAGCTGCAATGCCCAAATTGCCAACAGAGGACTTTGAACCCTCATCAATGGCGCCTGATGTTAGCTCTATCAGCTTATTGATTGAATTGGAGCTGTTGGGCATTTAGCCAATACCTCAGTCTTCATGTCTATCTGAACATTTGAGTTTTGGGCATCAGCCAGGTTGCTGCTCAAATTAGACATAGCCAATTTCAATTTTTCAATTTCAGCACAAATTTCGCTAACTCCCCATAACAGTTCTGCTGAGGTGAGTGTGGGTACTGGGGTGGGATCTGAAGCGGAAGGGCTGTTACCCATTGCTCATCTGATATGTGAGCAAGATCGCCCTGAGTAACAAGGGGTATCGCCATCCTCTTTGGTGTCTTTTTACTTGGGAATGGGAAGATGGCCAGATCAACAGCCAGAGGGCGTTCCCCAGGACTTACATTACCCTTTCATTTTACCAAAGGAACAGCACCCCCACTGGGAAATTGTACCAGAGCCACATTCTTATGTGCCTTAATAAACTTGATAGCCATAATCGTCATGACTTTCTGGGGGGACAGGGAGCCTTGGGGTGGGAGATATGGAATGGTTGACCAGGTCCATGCAATTAACGCAATCGCGCGCCTTGACCCAACTATTTTTGTAGGCTGGATACCCTTTCCAGGCCACTAGATATTGGATGGAATGTCGCAACTTCCAGGATGCCAGGATAGCCTCTACCTCAGCTTCTTCCTCATTATCAACAATGATTGGTTCCAGTTCTGTGGGAATTGCACCCTTGAAGGGCGACAGCTGGGAAACATGGAAACAGGGTGTTGCTTCCAATGTGCAGGAAGCTTCAGTCAGAACGCCCTGTTACCCAATACCTCCTCTACCAGATGGGGACCCAAGCATTTACTGGCAAATTTATGGGAAGGGGTTTAATTTTTTCAAATGACAGGTATTGAGCATAATGTAGGAACCCACCATAAAATTGTGACCTGGAAGCCGCTTACAATCTGTGAACCACTTGTAGTTGGTGATGGCTTTGGTAAGGTGTTACTGCACTAAAGCTTGAGTCAATCAGATATGGGAAGTGTGGTCCATGGCAGCTTGTACCTCAGGCCACAAGCATGGTCCAACCAAAAATGCCAGATTATAACCCAACGTTGCTTCAAAAGGGGAAAATCCTGTGGATACGTGGGTCTTGTTATTGTAAGCGAATTGAGCGAGGGGCAAGTCAATGGCCCAGGTATCCTGCGCTGCTGCTGCATAACAACGCAGGTACTGGTCAAGATCTTGATTGACCCACTCAGTCTGTCCGTCGGACTGAGGTTGATATGCCATAGATTGACAGGGTGATATTTTTAGGATCAATAGTAGTTCACTCCAGAATTGTGCGGTAAACTGTGAACCCCAGTCACTGATGATCTCCTGAGGAATTCCAAACATCAAAAACACATGGCATATAAAAAGACAGGCAGTTTTTTCTGATGTAATCATGGAAGTACAAGGGATAAAAAGGGAAAATTTTGTGAAACAATCCACCACTACCATCACTGCTGTGAACCCATTAGAACAGGGGAGTTTAACAATAAAGTCCACGGACACTGAGGTCCATGGACCCTCCGCCTGTTGTAAGGGTGCAGGAGGCCATTTTTCCCTGAGCAATCTGACTTGGCCCTGGTGCAAGTTACACAATTGGTGACTCAAGATGAGACCTCCTTTGTCAGTCCCACCCAATTAAAGGTTTGCTCGATCAAATTGATGCATTTTTATTACCAGGATGTCCAATTGTGGGGGGATCATGATGTGCACGGAATACCTCTGAGCGAAAGGGGGGGGGAACCCAGATGCATGATTGGAAGTAATTAAGCCCCTCATCTAAGGAGTATAGGGAGTTTTTATGACTCAAGTGAGCCAACTGCTCGACCAACTCCACGCCTTCAGGGCAGGCCATTTGACCGGCTAAAACCTGAGCTACTAGCGGGGCGTCAGGAGCCAAAGTGATGGAGGAGATGATGGGGGGAACGATTGACAGGATCTGAGCGGCAGGAAGCATGGTAACGAGATCCACCTCCTCTGGTTCCAAGGGACAATGGGCAGAACTGTGGCTTAGGAAATTAAGAAGTACATTGAGCGCACCTTTAATGAATTCATGTAAAAAATTAAAGCTGCACAGGTCCTGATAAGTTTGGGCCTGCTGATGCACCAATTTTTGGGGTTTGCAAAAATACAAAAGGGCCTGGTGATCCGTGAAGACTATTAATTCATGGCGGGCACCCTGCAACAGATACTGCCAATGGGTTAATGCCCATGCAACAGCTGACAGTTCTTTATCATAAAGAGCCCAAGGCTGCTCCATGGCTGTGAACTTTCAGGAGAATTAAGCAACCAGATGTTCTAGACCATCATGCTCCTGAAGTAACACTGCACCCACGGCTACCAATGAGGCATCGCATGCAACAATATACAGTTTGGTGGTATTGGCGTGCTTCAAAATGGGAGGAGACACAAACACCTCCTTGATCAATTTGAACACCTGCTGGCATTTGGGCGTCCAACAAAATGGTACGTTTTTCCCAGTAAGGGGGTGGAGTGGTGCGGCCAACTGGGAAAGTGCTGGGGAAAATTTTTTAAGGAAAATGATGGTTCCCAAGAAACTCTGAAGTTGTTTCTGGGTAGTCAGGGTTGGCCATTCCTGGATAGCATCCAATTTGTTAGGGGGATTGTGACACCATATTTAAGAGCTAGATTCTCAAGGAAAATGACCTTCTCCTTGTAAAACTCACACTTAGAAGCTTTGAGGAACAACCCTGCTTTATGCAAGGCGACCACCACTGCTTTCAAGTCGATGGCGTGTTGTTCAGGGATTGGGGAGTGAACCAGGATATCATCAATGTATGCAATCGCACAGGTAAACTGGAGGTCACCAAGTACATTGTCAATCATCCATTGAAATGTAGTGGGAGCATTCTTCAGCCCAAAAGGCATATCACGAAATTGTAAAATGCCCCATTTCATCCAGATCGTGGTTAACCATTCCTGCCCTTCCATTACCCGAACTTGGTTGAAAGCATTCACCACATCCAGTTTAGAGAACACCTGGGATTTGGCGATTGCCTGACTGATTGTCTTCTCCAGAGGTAATGGGTAGGGATCAGTAACTGTGATTTTATTTGGATGGCTGTAATCCATGCAGGGACAGAGAGAACCATTTACTTTTGTGGCAAAGACAATGGGGGAGGCGATGGGTGAGGTTTCTTTGAACAACCAGCCTTTTTTCAGAATATCATTCAACAAGGTATTGAGTGCAACTTCTTCCTCCGCTGTATAGGGATACAACGGACAATTGATGTTAACCAACTCCACAGTTGTTTGAAAACAATTGTACCTAGAGTGCTTCAGCAGGTGATCCGCCTTTTCCATGTCGAAGATTCTCCAAAATGACATAAAAATTTTTAGGAAATTCGGTTGGAATGCCTATAGAGGTGACCAGGGTAGTGATAGAGCTGGTTCCTTGTATCTTCGTGAGGGTGTTAATCAGATGGAATTCTCCCTCTGAATCATCATTGGTAAATGACAGCGTATTAGACTCCAAATGAATCTTCACATGTTGTCAGCGCCACCATCCCACGCCTAAGATCACCAGAAACACCAAGTTCAGCATTGCCAAAAAACGATTGCAGAAATTGAACTGGTGAATCAAGAAGGGTACTGGTTGATGAACAAAATATGAGGACTGATAAGCGGATGAGGCCACCATCACTGAGGAGCCTACATCCATTTCCAGTTTTATTTGCTGCACAAATTCAACACTCATGAAGTTCCCCGCAGCTCCAGTATCCACCAAGGCCTCAAAGGAGACGTGATGAGAAGCAACGCTAATCTTCATGGGTACTAAGAAGTAAGAGTAGTTATCCTTATTGGTAGTTTCAGATGAATCCCAGGATACCAAAGAGATGGTGATGAGGTCTGGGGAAACCAGTGGACAAATAGCCGCAGCAACTATGGGGTATGGTTTTGGAGTTATGAGTGTGGCAGGACAAATTTGGTAAGAGAAAATCTTCTTTACAACCTGGCTCAGTTGTAAAAAAGGAACTATTGCTGCGCCTATCCACGTGCAAAAGGCGGAAATAGCTAAGAGTAATGGTTGGTCAATTATGTCAGGCGAACAGTAAGTAAGAATTAGACTGGCCTGCCAGTCAGAGTGCCAGAGCACCTGAACGGCAAACCAGAATGCCTGAGGCACTGCTGTTAATATGACAAGTATGAAACCAGAAAGGAATTCCACCAATGTTTGCCGGTGAGCCAGATTTTGTATAGGCATAAGATAGCATACCAGATACTCACGGCCATGAGCCCCAATGGGTGCAAAAACATTGGCAGATAAGGTGGTTTAATTTTCAACATATAATAAAAGCTAAATTTTGGGAAGGTTTTTTAATGGAAAATTAAAAGGAAGAAAATTGACCAACAATTTTCTCAGTGCTATGCAACTGATTAAATAGTAGTCAATTGGGGTAGTGACAAACCGGGATTGGGTCCCACAATTTTGACCTAACTGGTGAATTGTTTGGGAATGGGGGGTTTAGTTCCTTGAGAACCAACATCGCAAAATTTAGCGGTGGGATGAGTCACTGTCAGTTTGACCTCAAATATCTGAACTGGAGCTCAGTTAAGTTTCCAACAGTTGGCACAACGGCATTTGGCCCAACAAGTAATGGGAATCCCCCAAGGCCACCCCACATAGGAGCGGGTCCATTTGGTTTGTAATGGGTTCAGAACGCCCAACCTGCCCATGCTTGGTCGCTGGACCATTTGTTCAGTCAATGGCATCACATTGGCCACAATGCCTGAATTGCCAACAGAGGACTTTGAACCCTTGTTGATGGTGTCCGATGTTAGCTCTATCAGCTTATTGATTGAATTGGAGCTGTTGGGCATTCCAGCCAATACCTCAGTCTTCATGTCTATCTGACCATTTGAGTTTTGGGCATTGGCCAGGTTGCCGCTCAAATTAGATCTGGCCAATTTCAATTCAGCAATTTAAGCACAAATTTCACTAATACCCCATAACAGTTCTGCTGAGGTGAGTGTGGGTACTGGGGGTGGGATCTGAAGTGGAAGGGCTGTTACCCATCACTCATCTACTACATGAGCGAGATCACCCTGAGTAATGAGGGGTATCACCATCCTCTTTGGTGTCTTTTTACTTGGTAATGGGAAGATGGCCAGATCAACAGCCAGAGGGCGTTCCCCAGGACTTACAGAGGTTCTTACTCTTCCCCCAACTTAAGTGGAACTTTAACAAAAGTGAAGGTTGTTGTCAATGGAGTATGAGCTGTTGCTATCTTTGATAATGGATCCACATGAACGTTGTATCACCAAAGCTTATGAAAAAAATAAGTTGGCCCCAGACTTCAACTATAAACAAGAGTTTAGAACTGCGGGGCCAAACAACACTCACGCCATTGGAGCCTATTCTTCGCTGTCCATTCATTTTAGGAAGCTCCTCTTGTCAGCTCCAGCGGTGGCCCTGGCCAACAGTATCTTTGATCTACTCTTTGGTACCAAGTTCATGCTCAAATATGAAGGGTTATTAAATTGAAGCAGGGATATCTCTCCTTGCTTAACTACGATGTTTCACTAATTCTGACAAATAATGAGATTAATAAAAAGAATTATGCTTGCACAGTTAAGTTCCCCTCTTCCACCTTATCTTTACATTACACCACGTCAGGATGGCATACAAAAAAGTTTCCTTAATCATTGGACGCCCTCAAGGGTATCCCTTTATATGCTTCTGAAGAGGTCTTAATCAAAATGGGTGAACAATGTTTATTTGACATTAAAATTATCTTACAATTCTTTACAACTTCTTTTTGTACCTAACCAGCATTTAAGGAGTTAGCCATTTGGAGCCCAGAGTTTTTCTGGGCGTTCTAGACCCTACCTATCAACAATCTATCAACTTTCTATTAGGAAATCTCACCAAGAAATATATGGTTGTGAGAAAGCATCAGGAGATTGGAAGAGGAATACTGATTTCTTATTGAAAAAATAAAACAAGTTCACTGCATTGGATCTATGGCGGATATGGGCTTACCCACTGACCATTCTTTATGGACCCTACCTTCCATTCATATCTCTGATGAACTAATCCCAGATGATCTGGAGAAAGTCCACACCTTACTGGAGTCCTATAGCAAAATCTTCTCTACCTCTGAAACTGACTATGGGCATATGAAGGTTTGGACTCACACTATTATTATTGGTGATAATCAGCCTATCCACACCAAACCTTACCACAAATCCAAAGTTGAAGAGCTACAGATGCAGACGAAGCTCAAACAGTTGCTGGACGCTGGGTTGCTAGTACCTTCCCAAAGCCCTTGGTCATCCCCTCTTCTGCTGATAAAGAAGAAAAATGGAGTTCATTGGGTAGTGATGGACTACCAGTTGAACAACCTCACCAGGTAGGACAGCTACCCTATCCCCCGAATTGATGACGCTCTGGCCCAATTATCTTGGTCTAATATTTTTCTCCACCATGGACTTGGCTAGAAGGTATTGGCAGATGGACCTTTCTCAACAGGATCAGGAGAAATGCGCCCTTATCTGCTTTGAGGATTTGTTCTAACCCACTCAGCTATCTCAGGGGCTATGTAATGCGCATACTAATTTTAGTGGGCAATGGATCACATTCTTCAGGGCCTTAAGCTAAGCTGTGTGATCGTCTACCTCAATGACATCACAGTCTTCTCTAAGACGTTCAACGAGCATCTCACGCATCTAAAGGAGGTTTCAACGCTTGCAGGAATCCAACAAAAAAGCTTAAGCCCTTTAAATGTATTTTCTTCCAAAAGAAGTTGGATTACCTCGGGCACTCCATCTCACAAGATGGGATACAACCTCTAAAAAATAAAGTCAAAGAAATAACCAAGATGCCTGCATTAAAAACCCTTTGTGAAACTGATCTCTTTCTGCTAAGCATCACTTTTCGAAAATCAATTCAGCCTAAAATTTAGCTCCACTAAAGAGATTTACAAAAACTATTAGCAAATATGGCGGGAAACCCCGCAAAAGAACCCGCAGGCTATGCCAAACGAGCCAGCACCACCCCAAACGAAGCAACCCTCGGTTACCCACCTCAGGGTCAACCAGAATCACCCGCTCTCAAGCAGCAGCCATGAAAGCAGGCACCACCCCCCAACCTGGAGCTACTCCAACTAGCGCCAGTTCACCTGATCGCACTTCTGCAACCTGCACGCCTAACAGCTCTGTGTGCGCTGCCTCCCACCAACCCGCTGGGCCCCCTCCAACCAAGGAGGCCATCACTCACGCTGTTTTAATGGCGTCTGCTCAGTTGAATGCAACTCAGCCCATCCAGGCATTCACCTCCCCATTGTGTCAGCTAATTCAGCCCCATCTATTATTGCTGACGCCGTGTTTCTGGCTCCCTCCATGAGGGGCGATACCCAGCTACCTGGCCCCCAAATCCTTAGATGTAAGGTTGGATTAGCCGCACATTCTGGTTCACTAAGCACCAAATTGGGACAATCTACTCTTCCCAATGAGGATTTAAATGGTTCGGAATTTTGGAACTTCACACCAGTTCCAATCTCACCCATCCCATTTAAACCCCGTAATTGGCACTTCTCAAGTCGGCACTTTATCGCAATAAGCTGAAAACAACCAATTCACCAATCAGCCAATGAGTTTTGCCCACAAAATCACAGCAAATACTTGGGCTGAATTTACCCAAATAGATTGGGATGGTGATGAAACATCGCCCTCCTCCCAATTGGCTGGAGTTAATTCCAATCTGGATGGGACTCCCCAATTTAGTGAGGCCCAACAATCACCTGGCCCCCAAACCCTCGGATGTAAGGTTGGATTAGCCGCACATTCTGGTTCACTAAGCACCAAATTGGGACAATCTACTCTTCCCAATGAGGATTCAAATGGTTCGGATTTTGGAACTTCACACCAGTTCCAATCTCACCCGTCCCATTTAAACCCCATAATTGGCACTTCCTCAAGTCGGCACTTTATCGCAATAAGCTGAAAACAACCAATTCACCAATCAGCCAATGAGTTTTGCCCACGAAATCACAGCAAATACTTGGGCTGAATTTACCCAAATAGATTGGGATGGTGATGAAACATCTCCCTCCTCCCAACTGGCTGGAGTTAATTCCAATCTGGATGGGCCTCCCAATTTAGCGAGGCCCAAAAAACCGCCCCTCAACTTGATATAACGCCAGCAACTGCTGTAACATTCCAGCAACAAGGGAACTCTGCAAACTTGTCCAAACCACCAGCTCACACTCAACCCGCAATTGCAGCCCAAAGCAAACACAAACGTACCAAAGGAGCCACTGGGGCGTGGCAAAAACCTCTGGCAACAACGCTACCCAAAGCTGATCCCCGTGAAGTGGCGTTTATTGCTGATGTTAAGAAGAAATGGGCCGAAACTAGAGCGCAAAAAGCTCTACCTCGCTCAACCCTCTCCCACGCAATTCACCTTTATTATGGGCATAACCCTGTTGAATTCTATACAGAGGATTACTTCTCATACTTTGCAGCGATTGCGGAGACATTCCCAATTAACACCACCATCCATGAATCAGTGGAGGGCCACTACATCGATGTGGGCTTCACTGAAGCTGCCCTTGCTGACCATGCTGCCACCCTCCAGGTCATTATTCCACGCGGATCTCTTTGCATCTCCCGCACACGCTCTCACTTGGAGAAAATTTCATGGGTTACTTTTTCCAACTTACCAACGACTGTTGATCCTGAGTCTCTTAAACTGGCACTCCATCATGGTTTAATGGAGTTTGGGTCTGTTCTTTCAGTGGACTTTAGCGTCCCCTCTTACTATGCTCCCACTCAAAGAGCGCGCACTGCTAGGGCGTCATTCATCCCCTCCCCCGCTGTATCCCGCAACATTGAGGTTATTCCTCGTGTGGCGGTAGTTGGGGCATGCCCTGAGATCTTTTTTGTCGACCCTGATCAGGCGCGCCCCCGGTGTTCATGGTGTAACGCCCTTGGACACTTGTATAGTGGCTGCACAGCTCGAAAACAAGCCCTCTTAGCCACCACCCAGGGGCCTAAACCAGGCCAAAAACGATCCCACGTGGCTGCAGCAGCAATTCCACAACCCACACAAAGGGTTCCCATTCAAGACCTGTCCCCTGAGGCCTTACGCCTAGCAGTTGAAACAGCTAACCTCACTATTGGTATGGGATACCTTCGCGCTCATGCCCCCCTTCCAATGGGCACCCCCTCCAATCTCCCAGAGTCAACTCCCTCTCTCACCAAGCGCAAGGCATCTCCCACAGGGTGCCCCTCATCAGCCACCCCCACTTAGGGCTCCGCGGCACCCCCACCAACCTCCACCAGCAATTTATCGCATCAACCCTCAGCTCCCAATGGAGCTATGCCCACCAGCATGGACTGGCAACCCGCGGCCTGCGGTAGAAGTGCCACCTCAAAGAGTCCTACCCCAACCCCACAGTCCATTTCGCGCGGATCCTTTGCAGTGTTGGAGGAAGTGAATATGGACTCAGAGTCATCAAATGGGGACACCGCGGAGGTCACCATTGAGCACCCTCAGGTCCTTCTCCTGCAACGGAGCGGGGGCAGCATCCTAGGCTGGCTTACTGGGTCCTCCGCCCCCCACCCTCTCCTTCCCCTCAGAACCCTCGACGCTCCTCACGGATTGCAGCTAATAGTCAAGCTAAAGGACTCAAAACTAGCCGCCTCACAGCAGCAGGTTTAAGCGCTGGCAACCCCCAGGACATGGAGGGGAACAGCTATGAGTCCCCATGGCAGCACCCTGGCCCTGCAATCCATCAACGCAAATGGGTTGCGGGACTTTAAGCGGAGAGCCCGCCTCCTCCGAAACTTCAGGTCAGCACAAATTGACATCGCTGCTGTCAGGAGCCCCATATCCTCCCCACGAACAATCTGCATGGAATGAACAGTTTGGAGGCAACTCCTTCTGGACAAACCATGCCGTCCTTATTGTTTTGAATCCCCAGGTTAAAACCCATTCTTTTTCACAATATCTAGGTGGCCGCCTCATACTGGCCAAACTCACCACTCCTGACTTCTCCTTCTTCGCTGCAAGCATCTACCTGCCTAATGCAGGTCAGGAGCAAAATCGGCTCTTGGAAGAACTCCTCCAACTCAATCTCCCACGAAATACAGTCCTCTTAGGAGATTTCAACACAGCCATAAGTCGCGTCCGTGACTCTTACCCCCTGCAGCAAAGGAACGCCCTGGATCAAGTCGCCTCCAGGATTTCCTTCGCCTGAGCGGCTTTATAGATGCGCTTCCACCCTCCGCGTCTGGCCTAGGTTGCATGACTAGGATCCAGTATGATGGAGGAGCTTTCCAGTCAGCGTCACGCATAGATATGGCACTGATTGGCCCCCTGCTTTTTGGCCGCGTCTCCTCTCCCATCTCTCGTGACAACCATCTGAGTGATCACAGGTCACTCACCGTTGTCCTCACCACCACACTTAGACCGTCGCGTAGGTTCTGGCCTAGGGTTGCCCCAGCTCTTCTCAACAACCCCTTCACTAAGGAGAAGCTGTCTATGACCATCCTGGAGACTCTCACCTCCCCCCACCCCACCTGCTTGACCACAAGGCTAGATGGGCGGTGACCAAGGAGGGCATCACCCGCGTTGCTTACAACTGTGCCAAAGCCCAGATGACTGCAGCTCGCGCCAGAGTCAAAAGGGCGGAAGCCAGAATCAGACATCTAGAGCGAAACTGCCAGCC
Organism: Massospora cicadina; assembly: GCA_022478985.1. Taxonomy (NCBI): domain Eukaryota; kingdom Fungi; phylum Entomophthoromycota; class Entomophthoromycetes; order Entomophthorales; family Entomophthoraceae; genus Massospora; species Massospora cicadina. The sequence continues at coordinate 36,111 of JAKSZP010017263.1, forward strand.
TTCACCCTCTCCCAGATGGTTGGCAGACTGGGAAGCGGCGCAGGAAGCACTCCGCTTGGAGCTCACACTGCAGGAAGAACGGGCAGCAAACTTTACAACATCTCATTACTATGCTCAATGGGAACGCCCCACCCGCTTCTTCTTTCAGAAACAGAAAGCCCAGTCAACAGCGCAGGATATTACTGCACTGAAGATTGGCACTACAACCACTTCAGATAAGGAGGAAATCACGCAGGAACTACACCGCTTCTACTCCAGCCTCTTCCATGCCACCCAGGTGGACCCATCGGACATCCAAGACTTCCTGTGGCGGGCTCCAGAGCCCCCATTGACCCACGGGCTGATGAGGCTCTACTGACGCCTATTTCCATCCAGGAGGTGATGGAAACTCTTCTGAAATCCCCACGTCTTAGAGCCCCAGGCCCAGACGGAATACCCTTTGAGGTGTACCTTCTGGAACCTGCAGTGATAGCCAGAACCCTCCGCGACCTCTTCGCTGCACTCTTGGTGAATGGCGAGGTCCTCCCCGACTCCAGAGGCTCAATCACGACCCTCATTCACAAGAAGTCAGACCGTGAGAACTTGGCGAACTGGCGCCCCATAGCGTTGATCAACACAGACCATAAGCTCTTCACGAAGCTTCTGGCCAACCGCATCACCAAATGGGTGTCACCTCGCCTCTCCCCATCCCAGCACGGTTTTATTCCGGGGAGGTCGTTATGGGACAACTATAATGACCTTCACGTGACTTTGACTGCTAACTCTCGTAAGGTGAATGGCTTTGTGGCTCTCCTGGATATGGAGAAAGCATATGATCGGGTAGCCTGGTAGTATATTGATGCTTCTCTGGCCCGCTTCCATCTCCCACCCGCAGCTAGGCGCTGGATATCAGCGCTCTATGACCAGCTCCACACAAGAGTCCTGGCGCCAATGGGTTTTACAGTGGCAGTACCAGTTGGACAAGGTCTCCGGCAAGGGGACCCCCTGAGCCCTATCCTTTTTAACATCACCCTTGACCCCCTCTTGGCCTCCTTACAGGACAAGCTAACAGGGATTCTGGTCCCAGATAAAGCCCCCACACGCACCATGGCATTTGCAGATGACACTGCCATTGCATTTGGCTGCCATGGGGATGTTGCCCTCGCTGCTGTGACCATTGAGAGGTACACCAAGGCGTCCAACGCCATGGTCAACACCTCCAAGACAACAGTTGTACAGGTTGGCTTCCCCACCTTCCCCCCACCATTTGGTATTGAACCTGAGCGCGGTACCTTCCGTCACCTGGGCGTTCTCACCAACCAACAAGGAGTTGCGCTAAAAGACAATGAGGACTTGCTCCTTGCAGCAGTTAACTCCAGGATTGCCAGCTGGAACTGGCGGCACATCACCCCCCAAGGTCGAGCTCTGATGGCCAATGTGTTCCTCCTCTCCAAAGTCTGGTTCCTAGCGCACGTCTGCCCATTCACAGATGCCTTTAACGCGGCTTGATGTACTCCTCCGCTGTTGGATCTGGGGCTCAAACCATCCACCAATGGCCTCTCAACCATTACCCGACCCTGCAATGAAGGGGGCCTAGGGCTTCTGGACATGCGATCCCACGCCACCACAATCTTCCTGAAGTTCCTATGGCCGATTGTCTGCTGGGACGCGACCCCCATGCCCAATGGGCGCCCGCCCTCCGCCAGTCAGTGTCAGCAGCTCTGGGTCTTCCTAGAGCATCTCTGACCTCATTAGGGGAGTGGCTCACAAACCACCCAGGCCATCGCCTAAAACCATCCTCATCCCCCTACTGGAACCAGGCTCTCCTTGCCCTGAAACGAGTAGGCGCGCGGATCCACCATGCCTTCCCATACAGAAGGTAAGTCCCTGGCCTCAGCCCCCGTCGCCATGCAATTGTGCACAATGGACAAGTTGTCACAACTCGCCTCAACCCCCAAGATCGTCCTCCCATCCGCCCAAGACTCCTTGAGCTCCTCCCTCCCTCCGTGAGATTTGACCTTAAGGAATTGTGGAAGGATGTCTATCACCCCATCCTGTCAGCAAAGGTGTCCAACACCTTATGGAGGGTACTCCACTGTTCATACAGGACAGGGGACCGGACTGGCCCTACCTTCCAGCACAGAAGCTGCCCCCACTGTGTGGAGCCTATTGACTCCCACCTCCATCGTTTTTTCACCTGTCCAGGTGTCACCGCATTTTGGCCAAAGGCCCGCGAGCTCCTCCATGCTCAGCCCTGGTCTGGACACCCTGTGCAAGACCTCATGTTTGAGCAGAAATTGCCTGGTTGCCACCGACCCCTCTGTGTCCTCGCCTATGCCACAGCCATCTGGACCATCCATAACTCCTTCCTTCGTGCTGCCTTTGACTAGCAGGTGTGGACCCTTCCACACATGATCACCCACTTTCAGGTACACTTTGAGATGGCCCTGAAGGTCTGCACTGTGTCGCCAACCCTCCCCCGCTCAGTTGTCACTGCAGCACGGCTCTGGCGCGCAAACCCCCCTCTCTTTCTCGATGCCTCCTCCCTCCCCTTCCCTCGCCTCAGGCTCTTAGGAGCCCAGGCGTAATTCAATAAACATCGATGAATCCCCCCTTGGGTTGGGACCATCTAGTACTAAAAAAACCCTTTGTGAAATTCAGGTATTCTTAGGCATGATAGGGAATTACCATCAATTTATCCCAGAATTCTCCCAGCTCATCGAGCCCCTCATACGCCTCTTGGCCAGAAACACTCCTTTTACATTGGGGTGCTGAACAAAAAGCCGCGTTTGAGACCCTAAAGGAGTTGGTACAACAAAGGCCCATCCTCCATAACCTTGACAATGGTAAGCCCTTCATTTTATATCACAGATGCCTCTGACTCCGCCGTTGGAGCTATCTTGGCTCAGTTGGATGAAAATGGGGTCAGTCATCCCATATTATACTTCAGCAAAATGCTTTCAAAAGCTGAGCGCAACTACAGCGTCACTGAGAAGGAGTGTCTGGCTATCCTTCTCGCTGTCAAATAATACCCCCTTTTTTATATAGAACATCATTAAAAGTAATTATCGACCATGCATCAGTGATGTGGTTGCAGAATATAAAAAATCCCACTGGGCGGTTGTCTCACTGGGCTCTTAAGCTCCAGCATTATGATATGACCATTGAGAATCGAGCTGGGATGCACCCTATGAATGTTGATGGGTTGACGTGGCTTCCAGTCCTTCAATTAGACAATAGCGAAGAAGTGAGGTTGCATGACATCCTAATGGTTCCTGATGCGTGGTCTGATGAAGATGAACCAGTAAAAAAGATGCTAGCCTGGCACCCCCACAACACAAAGGTGGAGAGTGGGAAGTTATATAAGAAAGTAGGAGTAAAATGGTTGCTCTATCCTTGGCCGTCAGAGAGAGTACTTGTCATCTTAGAGTCTCACACTATCATAGGGCATGGTGGATTACGCAAAAACTATGCATGGGTAAAAGAGCGGTACTACTGGGAGGGCATCATGGATACCATAACTGAAGTCTTGGATGCATGCTTGATATATAAAAAACAATCCAGCTTCAAGATCTGATATTAGTATCAACCCACAACGCCTCAACAACCTTTCCACACCATAAGTTTGGATGTGGTAGGTCCTCTCCCTCAGACTACTAGGGAAAATCGTTATTCTGGTTGGAATTTACAATTTTACCAAATGGGTTGAAGCTGTTGCTCTCTCCGCTCAGACTGCTAAGGCCACTACCACCTTCCTGCATCAATATGTTTATGCGGCATGGGTGCCCCCAGGTCCCCTATGTGATAATGGGAAAAATTTTACTTCCCAAGTGGTAAAACTCCTCGCCACCTCCATGGGAGCACAACAACTCTTCTTGGCCCCCTATAACCCATCCCCCAATAGTGCCATAGAAAGAGTAAATGAGACCTTGGTCTCTATACTTCAGAAAATGGCCAACTCTGCTCTCTCCACTGGGATCTTTACTTACCCAGTGACCTCATGGCTTAACATATTAGCTACCATCACATCCTCAAGATGTCTCCTTTCCATGTGTTATATGGGCAAGAACCTGGGGTTCCTGCTTTACTAGTCAAAGATTTTTCTCCGCTAGGACTGATCCAGATCAAGCCATGATGAAGTTGGCGAAAAAATCCTCCAGTTACAGTCTGAGGTGATGACTAATTTAGCAAAACTGTCAATAAAGAGGGCCAAGCAGCCAACAAGCTCTGGCTACCACTTGCTTTTTTCTAAGTGTCAGACTTGGTACTCTACTACCATAACCATATTATGCCTAGAAAGGAAAAGCTTGGGTCCATCTTGGAAGGGCTTTGGTTATCACCTATAAGCGAGGGGATGAGTATTCCATTAAGACTCTTGCTTATGTCCTTACCATTGACTGAGTACATGGATGGTTCTTGTGATCTTAATCCCCCTACCACTCTTGAAGGGGGTATTGTCAGACAATTAAAGGTCCAATGTATCAAAAAGAGTGATTCAGAGGTAAATTATGAAAAACTCAGCCAAAAACCCTGGTCAATTCTAGGTGGAACCCTTCATATTGGGGTAATACTTCTAATAATAATTGGGAAAAAATGAGTTTGGGCGGTCATATTTCTCCAAATCGTCAGCTGAATTCAAGGATTTCATTGAAGGCTCCTCTCCAGGCCTCTTCTATTTTAGTACAGCCTACACCGTGGAAACCAGCCCTTTTTATAGGGTTGAAGGGGGTCCAAACCAAGTGAAAATTTTTTCAACTCATTGATTGGGTCAATTATATAAAATCATTACCTAATGAACTAGTCCTTCCTGCTCCCAATCTTCAATCGACTGTTCCATCCAAATGAGACAAGTTTGAGAGATCCAATAGGTCAACAGCTCATGTTACCTAATTCATACATTACTAAGCAATCTGAACTTTGAGTTTTACCATTTTAAATAGCCCAATGACTTAATTAGAGGGTTCAATTCTCATCCCTCAACGCAACTAATAAAAACATATATAAAATCCAGCTTTTTTATGGTTTTAATGCCCGATCATATTTTTTAATTAAGTGGTGTCAATCCCCTAATTATTGGACTTTAGCAACCCACACACCAGGAGCTCAAATAAAATCTAAAATCCAACACCTAAGACCTGCCCTTAGGGGTGTCAAGATTCTGATATAACTGGATGATAAGCCCAGATGATCTAAAGCGGATTGACAAGAATACTCTGACTAGATGATTATTTTCAAGCATTTAAGAGCCTCAAGGTGAGGCAATATTGAGTTATTATGGGTTGTTATTAGGTCACCTCCAAATAAGGCAATAAAGCGATCTTGACTTTTGACGAATATATTTAGATTGCCTCAAACTAAGGCAATAGAGAATTTAAGAATATATTTTGAAACCAATGAGAATATGTTGGAACTGAATAGTAAAAGCCAAAGGAACAGTATTGTCTGAAGTTGCTGATATATAAGCAAGATGGGGCGATTGAGAGAGGAGATTGCTAGTAGTTTTTTGTTAGAGCGGAACAGCAAGGAACCTCTATATCTGTTAAATAATAATAGTGTCATTGAGGCAATTGCTCCATATTTTATTAAATTTATAAGTGTGTTTAAAGGCTGATGATACTCACACCGTCCATCCGTTGTTCAGTGGATTTTACCTGTGCAACCCTTACAGCATATCCTAATGGTCTTGCCAAAAATTATAATAGTGGTGCTCACTACAGGGGGCCCATAGATCAACCACTAAAAATTAAATTTTTTCAGCCACCAGCTATGTCACATCAGTCCTGTTTTGCAGGTGAATCTTCATGAAGCACTGCACAAGCTGAATACAAGAAACTCAAACTTGCTTTAGATGTGGTGCTCAAAAAACATGATGAACTTCTTTAAGAGTGGAACGACGTTATCAACAGCTTGACAGCACGTTTAGCCAAATGCAAATCCTGGGACAACAAAATAAGCAACTCACTAATTGCTTAGATGACACTACTAAATGACTGCATTGCGCAAAGTGGTTACTGAATGGTACCTCCCAACCCTCTCATTGGGAATAGGAATAATGTCAAGGGGCTGCTCAGGGAGATCTATATGACCATGAATATTACGCTGGCAGGAGCTACTAAACCCAGGAGGAAAGCTATGGATATGACTATGAATTGGAGAGCCAATTCACTCAAGTGATGGCAGTGCTGCCCAACGCAGAGGCCCACGCTACCTCTGAAGCAACGGACATCCCAACCTTCTCTAGACCAGCTTTTCATCAAGAGACTGCTTATAGTTCTCAACCCATTCCTCAGTATGCCCTCAAAAAATGCGTCTATGAGCGGGATGAGGAGGTATATATCAAGAAGCTGCCTCCATTCAATTACAAGGAAAGTATCCACAGCTTCTTTAAACGTTTTGAGTTTGAAGCATAAGGCGCCTCAGATTGGCACAAAGCTAAACGGTTGATATCTGCCTTGAATGTCGGGAATGCTGATCAAGTCACCTGCTACCTTCCAAGCAGCTCCATTACCTACCCAGAAGTGAAGGATACTGTTCTACGACTGTTTGTGGGTACCTCAAAATGTCTTAGCAAAAGGTGGAGTTCTTGACTATTGGGTTTCACTGTAATGAGACCCTCACAGAGTTTGCTGACCAATTTATGGCGGAAGCTCATGTGCTGATTGAGGAAGGCGTTTTAGAAGAAGCCAACAAGTGCACCACAATGACCTCCATGGTGAAGCCATACCATGTGCTTTACAATGTTATTTCTCCAATTTTGGACGATGACATTCCCCTGCTCAAGATTGTTCAGTTCTTACGCCATATATCAACTAATTTCCCTCCGCCCAATACAGAGTGGAAACATACTGCCACCAACAGACCCTCTTATTTAGGGGGAATACTTTTGTACTGCCCACATTCCACCTAGTAACCCCCAGCCTTATTACAATTCCACACCTTGTCCTTGGCTGAATTACTCCCAACAGTCTAACTTCCACTCCAGCCCCGTTTACAAAAATTGTCAGCAACTCAACTATTGATCTGGACCTAGTTACGCTGAGTGACAGCAATCATCCTATTGATCTGGCCCTGGTTACACCGATCATCAAAAACCAAGCTATTGACCTGGCTCCTCTTATGAGAACCAAGGACGCGGTTCTTATGGGGTTAATTGCTTTGAATGTGGTCGCCTTAGACATCTGGAATGGAGTTGCCCTACCCGTCATATTCACTACGTGCAACAGGATCAATACTTTAGGGAAAGAATGGAGCGGAGTAGAGCTGGGACTCTCTATCTCCAATATCCCAACCCTGAACGTTCCACCTGAATTAATTGTAGTATATCCAGTGGAAGTCCCTCAATACAATGATGGGATTTTATACCAGCAACCAGTTGGAGGAGTGAACGTAGTAACACGAGCTCAAGTCAAGGCCATGGCAGATGAAGGATCTTTGGAGCAACTGAAGCCATACGCATGCCAAATGCTTGATCAAGCTTCCTAAGACAAGAAGGATCCAGCTGCAGATGCACAAACCATGAAAAGGTAAATTCATCCTTCTGGTAGATGCTATTGTTAAAAAAATATCCCAAAGTCGGTGAGGGGATTATGAGTTTACTTGGGAAAAGATAACCCAGAAATGTTTTTATTATAAACAGTCAATATTCATATTATTCTGAGTGTACATAATGTGGTATTTTTGTAGTGAAATTAGAGTTTGAACTATAATAGATACAGGCGCACTAGTAAACCTAGTTTCTACTAAGTTGATGGCGAAGTTGATGTTAAAGCCTGATTTGGAACATCAAATGGTGTATGGGACCACTAAAGTGGAAAGCACAGTCTCTGAGGGAGCGTATAGCGCGTTACCCTTATGGCTTGGGTTCATTGTCATTGTATCTCTGGCAATAGTGCTACCCAACAGTAACTACGACCTGCTAATTGGAACTGCTTTCTGACGACACTTTAGTGCTGTCATTGATATGATGGAGTAGAATTTTGAAATTCTGGGGCATGGATCCCAATTTACTTTGCCTCTAGCAGAGTGCCAAAGGATCTGGTGCACATGGGCCATATCAATCTTGCATATAGTGACGGGGTAATTCTGGTTTGCTATTATCAACTAAAAAGCAAGACTTGGCCCTTTTCCCAGCAGATATACAAATAATAAGGGATACTTGTCAGGAAAACAGCAAGTTATTTTTAGACCAGCCTGCCAGTTTAAGTGTGGAAACACCCAAATAGTAAACTTGAATGACAGTGGCACTTCTGCTGGTACAACGGTTATGGAACCAGGAAGGAATTCCGCCATTGAGTGCCCATGAGTCATAATTGTGCATATACACCTAGAAAAATACCAGGTGCACATGGACATAAACCCCAAGGGTTGTTGGAATACAGGTTGAAAGGGCTGTTTAGTTTTTAAGAATAAAACTAAAATTGGGTAAATGATTTTATTTTAAGATAAGAAAGAGAATTGACCAACAATTTTTCTCAGTGCAATGCAACTGATTAAATAGTGTTCTATTGGTAGTGGGTCAAAGCAGGGATCAGGGCCCTCAAATTTGACCTAACCAGGAGATTTTTTGGGAGAGGAGGAGGATAATTCTAATTAGAACTGACATTAAAGGATTCAGCAACAGGCTGAGTTGCTATCAGTTTGTCCATGGACGCCTGGACTGATGCTCAACTGCATTTATGTCAATTGGCACAACAGTGTCTTGCCCAATGAACAACAGGAATCCCCAGGGCCACCCCACATGAGGGCAGTTCCAATTGGTTGAAAAATGGGGTTGGGATGGCCAACCCACATGTGCCCGGTTGCTGGGGCGTTCATTCAGCCAAATGATTTGTGTCAGACGCAAATCCCAATTATTGAACTAAGGGGTTCAAATTATCGGTGACAATTCCTAATGATTTAAAAGGGAATTTGGCAATGGCACTTGTATCACTTGATGGCTCAATGCCATTCACAATTCTAGTCAATAGTTCTTTAATTGTCTCTTTCTGAATAATGATTTTTCGATTGTTGGTCTTGATTCCCATTGATTTTGGACATTTCATCTTTGATTCAATAATTTAGGTGCAGATTTCTTCAATTCAGTGGACAAGTTTGGCAGAGGTAAGCATGAGAACTGGAAAGAAATCTTCAGAGGGAGCACTGTAACTCAGCGCTCATCTACCACATGGGCGAGGTCACCCTGGGTGACGAGGGATACAGCCGCCATCTTCAGACTCTTCTTATTTGAGAATGGGAAAATCGCCTGATCTACACAAAGGGGACGTTCCCCTGGACTTACACTACCTCTCCGAGCTTCTGGGTCTATATCTATTCCTTCCTGACACCAAGCCATAGTGAGCATTGAGTTAGAGGTGGAAGTGCCATCTGGGCTCTATGGGGAGGTCAATGGGCCCTATCAGCAATGTGGCTTGAGCCTCATGTGGCTCCAGGGATTATACTTCCAGGCCATGGTGAGATCAAGGTTTAGTTAGCAAATATCCAGAATGAACCAATGCAAATCCGCTGACACCACATAGTGGCATATTTACACTTGACCCCAGTCATGGAGGTCCTTCAGGTTCATGAGTTTGGGTCACAGGATATTTTTCTCTAACCATCAAGTTGCAGCCTGGCATAATGACAGTGGTACCATGGGAGAATTTAATAAAGCTATTGGAAGAACAAAAAAGACCAAGCAATAGCTTTATTTAAAAAGTATAAGAGGATTTTTGCCGTCAATGACCATAATTTAGGGTATTCTTGGGGGTGGTCCATCAATTGGACACTGGGGATCACCCTCTCATCAGATCTTGGCCAATTCACTGCTTGAGGGCAGCTGAAGACATTGTCACCAAAGATTTGATAAATTGCTGGAGCAAGGGATGCTCAAACTTTCCAAGAGTATATGGGCTTCACCCGTTCTGATTGTAAAAAGGAAGGAAGGTACCAACCAGGTGGTGATAGACTACTGAAAGCTCAACAGTATTACAAAGAAGGGATCATGTCCCTTTCCTCAGATTGACAATGGGTTGGATTGATTAGGAGGAGCTCGCTATTTTTCATTGATGGATTTGATATTGGGCTACTGGAAAATTGAGTTGCCCATGGCGGAACATGATAAATGCGTCATAATCACATCCAAAAGGCTTTTACAACTGACATGTATGCCTCAAGGGCAATGTAATGCCCCAGCTATGTTCCAACTAGCCATGGACACTATCCTTGGCAATCTGAAGCTGTCATTCATCTTCATGTACCTCAATAACTTAACGTTTTCTCTCAAACCTTTTCTTAACACCTTGATTATCTAAAAGAGTTATTACGCCGACTCAATGAGGCAGTATCAGAATTAAGCATTATAAATGTACCTTCTTCAAAGATCAGTTAGAATACTTGGGGTTGTGGTAGAATCTAATGGGCTGAAGCCACAGATGGATAAGGTTGGAGGCCATCCAGAAAATGACTATACCATCCAGTAAGCATGACATAAAGCCATTTCTGGGAATGATAAGCTACTACAAGTGCTTCATCCCTAACTTCAGATCTTTTGGGGCCCGCAATTTGAGTTGTTAAAGAAGGATGTCATGTTTGAATGGATGGAACGCCATCAATACTCCTTTAATATATTTCATAGGCGCTGATCAGTGCGCCGGTGCTGCAATATCTGAACTTTAATATAGAGTTCATTGTTCAGATCTATGTGTCCCTTTCTGCTGTAGGGGCGGCCCTATCTCAAAAAGACATAGAGGGGGAGGAGCACCCAGTGGTGTACTGCAGTCAAAGCCTTAATTGCCACGAATTTAATTTTACCATGACTGAGCAAGAGTGCTTAGCGATAATCTACATGTATAAGAAATTTAGGGTCTACTTGCATGGTGTAAAGTTTAAAGTCATAATGGATCACGTGTCATTACGTTGGTTGCAGAACCTCAAGGAGCCTAAAGGGCGTCTATCCCGATGGGCTCTTAAGCTGCAGGCTTATGACTTTGAGATCCTACACTGACCAGGAGCAAAACATCCAAATGCTAACTGTTTATCTAGATCGCCAACCATTGCATTATGGCTGATATCAGAGATGTAATGTACATTAAGATGATCAGTGGGATATACAACAACAAACTGCCCCAAGTGATAAAAGCGTTAAATGAAATGCAATCAAATACCTTCCAACAAAATGGGGAAATGTACAAGCGGATTTGAAATTCTACGGTGAACTTTCTGTGACCCTCAGAACAGCCTTGTTTTATTATGAGCACTCATAAAGCAGTCAGACATGGTGGCATGCGCAAGACAATGGAACTGTTGTGCCCTCAGTACTACTGGGAAATCATGAACTTCAATGTGCGTGAACCCATTTCCTGTTGCCACCAGTGCTAAGTGGAAAAGCTGTTCCTTCAGAAGACTTCATACCGGTTAGTGAAACCACATTTTGCTTGATATACAGTTTCCCTTGATGTCTTTGGCCCTTTGCCAATGAGAGCTAACCAGTACAAGTACATTCTCATGGCGATTGACCACTTGACCAGGTGGGTTGAAACTCAGCTGATATGGGATTTGGGGCAGTCACAGTGGCCAAGTTTGTAATAGAATGTATTATCTAGTGACATGGCTTCCCTCAGTTCATTCTCATCAATAATGGAACCAACTTCACCTCAAAAATCCTTCCAAAGTTAAAAGCTAATGGGAATCTGAGGGGTTTTGACAACCCTCATAACACCCTGAGTCCAATGGGATGGTCAAACAGGTCAATGGGACATTGGTGAACATACTCCAGAAGCTGGTAACTGCAAAAACCCTCTGATTGGAGTTCTCTCCTGTCTACCTCCATTTTCGCTTATAACATTAGCTATCATTCCGCCACAAGGAAGAGCCCCTTTCAATTATTTATGAATGACACCCTGCTCTTCTGGCATTTCTCTATGCATGCATAGAAGATATCAGTGGAATGGATCCCCACCATTAATTGACTGATTTAGCTGACACGTTGATCAAGTTACAAATGGAAGTGTGCTCCTTCAGCTTGGCCAAAAATATCAGAATCAGGCTGCCAATCAGTATGGCATAGTGGGTTAGCTCAGTTCTAAGAGGGTGAGATGGTTTTGTTCTTTATCCAGCATGGTTTTGGGCAGAAACACAAGCTGGCCAACATATGGATTGGTTAATCTGAAATAAGCAAGAAAACGGGTGCCAAAGCCTACATCATAAAGGACCCAGTGAGTGGTTGAATCATTAAGTGCATTCATGCAAAGTTTCTCTGAGCGTATAAACAATAGAAAACTTATCATCCAGTAAAAAGGGGGAGGTAATGTAAAGATTCTGATTTGACTGGAAAATAATCCTGGAAGAGCTATGACGGATTGGCAAGAATCTGCTGAATAGGATTATAATTTATGAGTATTTTAGCGCCTTGAGATGAGGCGATATTGGGTTATAATGGGATGTTATTGGATTCCTCCAAGTAAGGAAATAAGGCGATGTCAGCATTCAATAAGTATTATTTAGATCGCCAAAAACTAGGAAAATAGAAAGTTTAGAATACCGTTCTGAAACCAATGAGAATACGGTGGAATGAATAGTTTAAACCAATGTAATGGAATCATACAAAATTGCTAATATATAAGTGAGATGGGGCAATTGAGAGAGGAGGTTGATAGTAGTTTGGATAGAGTGGAACAGCGAGGAACCTTTGCATTTATTAAATAAACAAAAGTGTCATTGGGGAAATTGCTCCATATTTTATTATATTTTAAATTGTGTTTAGAGGACTGACAATCCTCAAATCATCCGTCTGTTGTTCAGTGGGTTCGATCTGTGCTCCCTTACAGCATATCCTAACAGTATTGCCAAAAATTATAAGAGGTACATCAGTTTGTGAAGGCAAGGTGTTTTAATTTATCCCAAATTGCCAAGTATAGTTCCCATTCCCATTGTTGCAGGCGATGGAAACTCTATGAAGACCTTCTCTGAAATCAACAATCTTCTGTACCCAATTATTCTGGGTATAGGCCAGTGGTTACGCTTTGAGACCCTCAATAATCTTGCAGATGTAACCATTAATGCTGAATTTTTTAGGAAAAGCAACGTATTCATCCCTTGACTTGAAGAAAACGCCAATTCACTACCAAGGAGGTGGGGACTCTCCCCCAAGGCTGGGCTTGCCTCTATTTGACCCGCCTCAACCCATCCCCCTCACTTAACCTTCCTAAATGTATCAAGAAATATGCGGAAATGTTTGATACCTATAAGGCTCATTCACTCTCAAGAACACTAAGTTTTACTTTGAGTTCAAGCTGACCATTAACCTTGTCATAATATCCTCTTCCATCTAACCCTATCTCTAAGAGAGAAGGCCGCCTTATATGTTTATATTGATGACATGTTACCAAGGGCCAGATCTTAAAAAACTTTAACTGCATTCTTTTCTCTTCAGTTTGTGGAGAAATCTGATGGCTGCCTTATACCCTGCGTTGTTTACAGTAATCCTAACAATGGTATAGTATCTGGCCCCATACGTTGCCTCTGAAGTAACTGATTACTGGCTATTTGGAGAAGGTTAGAGTGTTTTGCAAGTTGATTTGCCTAAACTTCTTCAACCCAATTCATATTAAGGAAGGCCAAGGGTGATTAACTGCATTGTACACAAGGAAGGTCATCTACCAGTTCAGAGTCATAACTTTTGGTTTTAAGAACACCCCGCCTAATTTAAAAGGTTCATTGATGATGTACAGGAAGATCTAATGGGATCCTGCGCAATAGCCTACATGGACGACATACTGGTTATCCTCAGATGAAGAGTCACACTCCTGCCACCTTATAGCTGTTATGTAACGTCTAACACAAGCAAACCTACTAACAAAAGCTAGCAAGTGTGAGTTCTTAAACCAAAAGTAGAGTTTTTAGAAGATATTATATTCTCCCATGGACACATAATTGTCCCAGTAAGGAAGCAGCCAATCGTTATTAAGCAACTCCAACTCTTTCATAAAATTGCACAGCTTCCTTGGGACTTACACCTTTCTCAATAAGCTCACCCCAAAGCTATCTGAAGTTGCTGCACCCTCTACACCGCATCTGGGAAGAATATTTTCATCTGGACAACAGAAATCAATATATCCTTCAATGCAGTCAAGACCATACTCTTGTCCAGCCCTGTTCTAGAAAATGTGAATCTAATCCATCCATTTATTGTCACCACTGATGATTTTTAACTTTATAGTGGGAGCATCCCTGTTGCAGGAAGGGGAAGATGGGTGGAACGCCCCATAATTTATTACTCAAAGAAGATGTCCCTGGCTCAGCTTAACTACGCCATCTACGACAAGGAATTCCTCGCTGTTGTGGAAGATGTACAGAACTAATCACCATCTACATGGCTCTAAGTGGCCCTTTACTATCTGCACTGTCCACAGGACATTAATTTAATACTGCGCCTCACAGAAACTGAACCTTCTCCAGCTCAGGTGGCTAGAGATACTGTTATGTTCAGTTTTTAATAAAATCTCATTAGGAGGTAAACAGAACATGTTTCCAGATGTGCTATCAGAGAATACTTCCTTTGCACCAAATTCAGTGCTACTTGAAGCCCACAATACCCAAGTGTTGATCAATCTGGAACAGGGTAAGGGAAGTCCTCATGCTGAACCTAACTTTGCTTGTTATTAATCCTCAGGATGGCGATACTGACACCTTTTACTGAGTTATACGGTCTCAGCCCCTTTCAGCAGACTAAATTAAGATCAAGTAAGCTTGTCAATTGAATAACAAACCGCTGGATAAGGGCTACTAGCTTCTTGATGGGATCATACTTCATCAGGGAAAATGGTAGATACCACCTGGATACTTGAGATAAGATGTGATCCGTGAAGCCCATGACCCACCCACTGGTGGCCACCCTAGCAAGGACAAGACAATCGATCTAGTCTGACGCACCTACAGTTTAAAAGCCTTGTTGCTGATGTGGCCAAATTCACTAAATCTTATTTACTTGTAATTGGTCAAAACCTAGCCATTAGATGAGCGCTGGCCTAGTTATCCCCTCCAGATCACTGAATCCCTTGGACATCAGTGTCTGTTGATTTCATTGTTAAACTCCCCTTGTCCCAGGGCTATGATGGGGTGATGGTAGTGGTGGCATGTTTTACCAAGTTACTCATTTTGTTTCTCGCAGAAAAAAATCACCTCTATCAAAACCGCCCACCTCTTTGTGGACCACAACTTCTTTCTACATGGCATATCTAAGGAAATTACTAGTGATCAAAGCCCTTAATCCACAACCCAGTTCTGGAAAGCCTTACTGTCTATATTAAAAATTGCACCTATCACTCAACAGCCTTTTGCCATCAGTCAGATGGAAAGATAGAGAGTGTCAACCAAGGTTTAGAGCTAACTTACGTAGCTATTTCAACATATACAGAACAATTGGTCCTCTCACCTACCACTGGTGCAATTCAAATATAATAAACTAATTTCATACCACCTAGTGCTAAAAAATAAACTAATTTCATACTTGATGAGAACCTCGCCTTTCTTGATAAATTTTGGCTACAATCCCAGCTTCACCTAACTCCAAGGCTAGAGAAAACAATTGTTGCTGCAAATGAGCGTTCCAAAGAACTAGATCCATACATCAGGCGGTGAAGGAACTTCTGGCTGATGCTGTGAGGGGCTACAAAGCTTACACCGACCATAAGCGCCACAAGGCACTGAGTAAAAGCCAGGTGACTTGGTCATGATTAAAACCAAGGAACCTACATGTCATGGAGTCTGCTGACTAAAGTAAAACTGGGCTTTCAATCTGGGTAAGTGACAATCCAGTAGAACTCCCAGAATGTCAGTGGCAAAGCAGTCCTAATGACTTAGAGATGGGACGCCCTATTGTTTATGTGAGGGAAATAAGAATTAAACAGCATACCAAAGGCCCACATAACGAAACAGTTGGCTGCAATGGGGAGACCGCGGGTTTACTGGTGAAAACCCCAATGTGGGAGAGGCAAAAAAGATTACCAATTCTCCTGGACTTGCAGGTGTTGACCTTTGGTATTAGTCCCATGCTTTTCAGGATCAGTTTGTATATATAAAAATCCTTGAGTTTATCAAAAAAAATTTTCTCCAAAAATGGGGATCCGGTTTAGATTGAATCAAATTGGATAATTTGAGAATGGAGTGGTCTTAAGCATTGTCATGCAGTTGTTGAGCTGTTACAAGCTGCTGCGCAGGATCAGAAAATTCGTCTGATTGGCGGATTAATTTTTTTTGTATTACTGAGGCAGATTTCCCCAAGGAGCGATGCTTTGGATGCTCTGGCATCTATATTTGCCACCAGATTGTGAAAATGGGCGATCAATGCCTGAAAATGATTCAGAAAAGTCAAAAGCATGGGGTATCTTGTCTTTTCTGGATTGCGCCGCCTCAGAGGTGGGCTGCGAAGCAATTTTGGGCGGATAATGATGGCTATCCCAGGCGAGAGATTTTGTGACCTCTGGTTGGCCAGATTGCACTGAACCAGAATGTGTTAGCAAATAAACACTGTCAGTATGGGGAGCTCATCTTGAACAGCGGACTAAAAAAACAAGTTAGGAGAATAATTTCTAATGAACTCAGCTAACACATGGTGCACTGCTGTATTGATAGATTGGAATGCCTACTCAATAATCATCAGTCCCAGAACGCTGATAGCGGCGCGTTTAGTTGGGTTTAAGTGGAAATTTTGGTAGGAGGTATGCCAGTGGAGCCCGTAAAGACAGTTTTGAAAACTAGATTTTTATTTAAACTTAAGACAAAGAATGAATGAACAACTGAATCTAGGAGAGGCTGATTGTGCTTTATAATTTCTGGGGAAGAGATTAGGAGAGTGATATTGAACTTGGCTAACTGATGTGCTTACAACAATCATCCTGGGTTAAGGGGTCTTCATTTACTTACATACAAAGCTATAAAATCTTTGACAATGTAATTCCATATAAACTGCAGGATACACTCATCAATCCAAACTTGAGAAGAATAGCACAAGTTTGGAGATTGGTGTAATTAATTTTCAATAAAATTAATTTTACTATTTAATTTAAAATTTATAACATTTTCAGTTCCAAATTCTCAATTCAGATAGGCGCCCCATGGCCTAAAGTTTTAAATTCATGTCCCAAACCAGATTTTCTGTCATACTACAGGTTTCTTGAGTTTTAAGGTCAATTTTGCAGTTTCTAAGGGATGGAAGGTGAAAGGGTGGGGACCAAATGAGGGTAGAGGTCCTGGTGGTGGCCTCTGGCCAGAATTACCTTCCTATCAAACCCATTGATCTTATCTATAGTGGAAGAAGCAGGAAAAGAGGGCAAAGTGGGTGGGATTTTGGGGGATAAAGTAGTTACACAACGCTCATCAACAACATGGGCCAAGTCGCCCAGTTAAACCAAGGGCTTCACTGGTGCTTTGGGTTTCTTCTTTCCTCTGTAAGGGAACTTCCCGCAATATAGCCCAAGAGTTTGGGTTTACCTTTTGCATTACAATTAAAGAAAACCTATAAAAAATTAAGCCTCAAGAGTGTTGGACCCTTCAAGTTTATAAAGAAGGTTGGACTGTCATTTATCAAGTTGACCTATTCCCTTCATCAAAGAGTTCAACATCCCCCAGGTATGCTTTCTGACTCCATATGATGTCCTATGCCTTCCCACCTTGAGCCAGAGATTGTAGATGGTAAGACCCAATATTAAATTGATTCCATCCTTGCCTCACATCTATTTTGACGTTGCTTTCATTATTGGTGTCCTGGAAAGACTTTGATGAAACTGAGAACAGCTGGGTTTCTCACAGAGGCTGCTCAAATGCTTAGGAGATGATCCGCGACTTCCATGAAAAGTTCCCTTATTTTGAATTCCTGCTTCCCTATTCTCTTTAGCTGCCATGAAGCTACTCACCCCCAAAAGAACTTTGCCTTGGCCAATGTCACTTCACTAGAGTGGAACCCCATCCAAGAATGGAGGATGATGTCACAGCTAGTGACATTTTTACTGAAGTAGAACGCCCTTCCAAGGCTAATCTATCAAAGTCACAGAATTAAGGCCAGACCTCTTGAGAGAAACAAGTAATCTCCCTAAGGACATTAATCAAATATGGGTCTCAATATTACCAGTCAGGCCTGAAAATAATGGTAAAAATGGCTGAATTGAGAGAAAAATTGGTTTGAAAATCAAAAATTGATAGGTATGGTGTTATGAGTTCACTTGCTTAAAAATTTTATTCCAAAAGACAATTAAAAAACTTTTCATCTTGGATCAGTTTTATAATTATTGTTTAAATCACAAAACCCCTATATCTTAGTATCACAGTTGAGTGCTGTTTTTGTTTTTTCAGACATTTAACTATATTCAATGGAATCAGAGTTGTTTTTGATTTATTTGAGGTACACCAACCAGGGGATGGACAGTACGATCACGACACTCAAAATGACAAAACAAAATACTAACCAGGTGGGAAGCAGAAACTGCTTAACCCACCATGGCAGAGGGTGAGGAGGGGTCGGGGAGTTGGTTTTCAGAAAGACCCACCTCGATTAAGGGGTGTTGGTTACAGTACCAGATCAGAGCAGAGAGCCAGGGCGTTGGGGCATCTGCATAGTGGGGGCTGAGGTCAGCGTAGTAGGAGTTTTCCACTTCTGCATCAAGATAATGATGGGAAAGTGTTTCAACAAAAGCTGCGAGGAGAACTTCAGCTTCTTTGCGGGCTTCAGGAAGTTGGGTGAAAAGGGAGATACTATGGCGGGTGATTCTGGCTGAGGGGTTGAATGAAGCAAGCGTTGCGACATTCATAACAGCGATTTCAGCATCATCAAATAGTTTTGAGATGTCACTGCAGGGAGATTCAGGGAAGTCGGGGGGAAGAAGATGGTGGGCAGGCCATGCTGGAGCTGAGCCGCTGACTGGGCCACTGTGGTGCGTAGTTTTGGGCAATGAGGAGAGGCCACCACAGCTAAGGCGAGCTGGTGGTCACTTTGGAAGGGGGCTGTATTGGGTAGAGGAGCAAAATGGCGAGGGGTAGGGGTTTCATCAAAGTTGGGAAGGAAAAAATTCTGCCTGACCATAATTGCCATGGCAGAGAGGTTGACCTGTATGCCTAAAAATGAGGACATTACCTGATTCGTCAGTTTCAGCCAATAGATCCCATGGATTTTGGTTCACTGGAATAGTGGCGTTTAAATTTGAGTGGGTAGGATTAGGCGAATGGGCAGCTGCTTGGGTGCGAATGTTGGTCCAAGCATTACTCTCTAATTGGCTGGCGTAGATTTAGGTGGGAGAGTGAGGATGGAGGTTTTGGGGGGGCTGATTTTCTATGTGAGCCCACTGAATGAGATTGGAGGGTGGGAGGGGCAGCAAAGCGCCCCATACTGAACCTCCAGAGGGGGCTCAGAAGCTGCAGCAGCGGATTTGGCCTTAGGGCACGCTCTTTTTGCATGGTTGAGGCCAAAGCAGAGGGAACAAATCTGCCTACCATTATCGACCTGAGCCCAAAAGAAATGATCAGGCGCTGCAGCCACACTAGCGCGGGGTGGGATTTGTTGGGCTATGGTAGGGTGGTGTGGTATGATGGTGGCTGTTGCACGAGGAGCAGCAAGGCGTTCCACACCAGATGGAATGGCAAAGATGAGGTTGGGCTGAGTGCCATAAGCCATAAGCCCTGCGACCAACTGGTCATACAAAACCTGGGGTGGAAGGTGGGATGGGAGATCTGCAAAGGATACCACTAGCGTGGTGTCTGAAGGAAGGCGAGTACGGGTTGTGGGAATGTGTTTTTTTATAAATTAGAGGAGTTTGTGCTGCCGCTTCAGCATCAACCTCAGATTGGAACCCAACGTCAAAGTAGCCCTTAAAAGGGCGGAAGTCTATAAAGCCAGCTGGCGCAAAGGCTGTAGTGGCTAGGTCAATAATTGCCTTATCAGCATATGGGAACAAACGCCCATAGTCCACTCTGAGGCAATAGCGAATAGCAGAGCAAGGGAGGGCGAGAGGATGGGGGCGAGAAGGGTGGACGCGCGCCAGGTGGAGCGCTAAGTCCCGTGGGGGGACAAAACGGTTGGAAGCAGTGGGTGGGCTGTTTGAGACCATCCGAACGTGCTTGCCCGAAGGGCGGAAAACGCTAGGTGGGGGTGCACTGCTGCCCCACACTGGGGTGGCAGGCGGCAGAGCCAAGGACATCAAAGAATAGGTTTGGGCAGATGGCTGTGGATAATAAACTTAAATTTAAAATCGCTCAAAAGTGACTTTGAGCGGTCAAAGAGAGTATGAAATCAGAGTTAATTTCTGCCTAAGAATTTACCTTTTTTAAAGAGTTTTATATAACTTAGTTATATACCTTCTCATCATGGTTGCCTTTACTTTGAGGTTCTGGAACAACTTTATTATTGGGCCCAAATCTGGCACCCTTGGCTTGGCCTATTCCGCGTAGTCTATCACTCCCTATTTTTATGATATTCACCTTAGTTCTTACCCAAACTGGCTCAGCTCATAGGAACTCTTTCTCATAATACTATGGGTAGCTTGGCGTGAGTTTAAATCATAAACCTTTCTGGAAACATAATGGGGATAATAAAGAAAGTTACTTCTTCCTGCTTGCTCTTTTTACTCTCTTTTGGCAGGTTTTCTTTTAAGCGTTACCCTCAGCAACTGCCTGCGCCACACCTTCCTTAACATGTTTGTAAGAGGTATTCTTCTTTCTAGTCATGCTAGCTTCTGCAGAAACTAATAAAAAATCCCTTTATTTATAAACTTAAAAAATTTGGGGTTCCTTTTGGAAACATTCTTGGTAACCAAATTTATTCTAGAAATAATTAAATGTTTGCATAATTGTTTTAGCAAACAGGTAAATAATTAAACTTAAGAGCAACAATTTTATGCTGACGTAGGGCTAGGCTAAGTACAATAACTCATGTATAATGACAGTTTTAACGTCTATGCAGCCAAGGAGTAGCTATAAAAATTAGTGGCACAATCATATATGGCTGCATGGTGAAGTAAATTGTAGTTAATTAATGAATTGGGCTTAGCTCCAGAGGGGTAGAAATGAATCACATACATATAAAAAGGGGGCGTGGGGTAAGGCGATCCATTTTAAATTAATATTAATATTGAAAATTACATAGAAAACCTAGGGCATGAGGGCAAGATGATTCATATCAATATATTACATATCAACGTCAGCGAAGTGTCAAGATCAATTTTAGTCTCTTTCTATGAATAGTTAAATAAATAAAAATAAATAAAATGTGTATATGTTTGATCATACTAGATTGCAACATTCCTACTCACTTAATTGAAGAACAGTTATAAAGATGAGTGGGGGTTGGATGAGTTATTGAGAGACCATGGACATAAGGCCAGAGTGTTGGTAATACTTCTTAAGGAACTTAGAATGCACCTGATTGATAAGGTAGCCTTAGTGAGATCCTTCATAGTGTAGGCATCTATATATGTCTTCTCTATGATATTAGGGACCTTCTTTAAATATACTCAGTCTGCAATACCTTCCAAAGCCATGGTTGTCATACAACCAGACCAATTCCCTTAGACCAAAGGTAGGAAAAGTCCAGAAACCTTCATTATCATGCCTTCTAGCCCTAATTTTTCAAGACAGTGCATCGAAATAGAATGAAATTTATAACTGGATTAAGGTTTGAGAAAGCTTTTTAAGGTATCTGCTGAAATAATCTTTCTTCTTTAATACATGAGTATAAGAGTGGTGGTAATGAAAAGTTCTTCTCATAAATTAAAGATAATAGGGAGTGCCCTGTGGACAAGTGATATGAGGTGTTGTATGATAAAACAGCGGAAGGCAAGAAAAGATCCCATCTAGACACCTTGGCTAAGCATATATTTCATAAAATCTCAATAAAAGTATTGTTCTCTTGTTCAACAATGCTTTGGTCTCAGGGTGATAGGGCGTAGATAATACCCTCATATACTCATAAAGTTCTAAGCTTAGTTTTCATTTGGAACGTATAATTAGACTTATTGTCTGTTAACATAAATTAGGGCATCTGTGCCAATAAATAATTTCCTCTAGGATAAACTTAGTGCCATCATGGCCCCTAAGTACTTGACCACTTTGGCCTTCACCCACTGGGTGAGGCGATTGATAGTCAAAATTTTATATATTTAAATTGTCCGCAAGTATTGGGCAAGGGCCACATAATGACAATATAGATTGTATGTCAAGTAAAATTAGGTTTAACCAATTGCTAGGAAGTGTTTTTTCAATAGGGCGCTTCAGCTTGACATCCTTGACAGCAGCTGAGAATCTCATAAATATCATGAGACATGAAACCTCAAAATTAATGTGATCATAAATGTTTAGACGTTTATTATAAAGACCATGACTCATCACCTTATTGAAAGCAATAATCAAGTCCATCCGCTTGGTAGGACTAGGAAACAATAATGGTTATTAAACACCTAGTCAGTTTTTGGTCCTTATATAAGTATTCTGCATAAACTTTTCCTACATGTTTAAACCTCTTCAGGTCCATTACCATACTGATGAGTCACCATATTGTCCGATAATTTGTTGGCAGGATCAGCCATCAAGGCTATGTTAGGAAGATTAGAGTGACCATTAGCGTTCTGATATTCAATTCTGGGCCAGTTCTAGATTTAAAAGGTGTAGGCTTGTACTTTTAAAGCTCATCGATCTAGATGCCACTCTGCTCCTTCAGATTCTGCAACCATTGCAGTGAAGCATGGTCCATTACAAGGTAATTTGTACTCTGTGGATGTATATCCAAAATTGTTTACAGGTATAGATTATGGCTAGACACTCCTTCTTGGTAGCAGTATAGTTCTATTCATGCACACCCAGCGTCTGACTGCAGAAAGAAATGATGGTCTAACCCCTCAGAATTCTACTGAGATAACATCCCCCTACAGTGGCGAGGGAGGCGCCAGTTTGATTAATGAACAGTTAACCAAAGTTTGGGTACATAAGTCTAGAATTTCAAGAATAAGGATGAAGCCTCGACTTTAAACTGCTAATTAATTATCTTTTCAGGCAATCTCAACTTAAATTTACTACAATATTTTACCAACTGACGCTTTGTTGGGCCTAAGGCCCAAAACCATTATTAACTTTATGGTTACTATCATCAACTCATATCAATAATTATTGATAAATTTTCCAATGGATAAACTAAGGATAAATCGCTATCAAAGTAATCCACTAATCAATACTTTAGGATGATATTTCCTATACCATATATTATTCTTTCCTTTAGGGAATGAATCTCTATTTCAGCTTATCTCAAATTATACATAGCTCTACCTAAGCTTATCACTGTCTTTCTCTGCGTCCTGCTTCCCTTTATCTTTTATAAAATATAGGATAGTGTTTCCTAATCCGTTCCCAGAACCAACAGGGCTTGCAATGTTGTTCCTCATATTAATTACTCTACCCTTTATTTTACTAGCGCTATTTAAGGTGATAATCATAATCTATAATATAACTTCTCCACTTTGAATTTTTAGGCTCTTTAGTAGAAGTTATTTCTTTTTTGTTTGGGATATCTGAATCTGTTTAAATCATGTCACACTAAATTATCTACCTGAAATCATTTCTGCTTTCTGCCTATTAACTTTTGCCCTAACTAGTTGGGCAATAAAAAATCTCTTTGGGAAACTCTGGCTTCAATCTAACCAAATTCTAACTATCTTTAGAGGGCTTCTGAACCTACCAGCGGTTGATTTCTACTCTTCTATGTCCACCTTAGCTAGCTTTAATTACTGGCCTTTAGAACACTGAAATTCCAAAAATAAGTATTTGTGTTTAACTTGGGCAAAGACTTGACTTTATTAAAGGCAAATTTCTAAGTTCACCATACTTTTGATTGAACCTCATTTTTGAATAGGTAAATAAGAATTCACCTATTTCTAAAGTTCTTCACAGATTAATGATAATAGCTAATCATCCCATGGACTACTCGAATATCATACCTAGTACTTGCCCATGACTTTTTTATAACCTCAACCTTAACAGGATGGTGCCATAAGCCTTGTTTGTAAATGAAAACCCTTATAATTTTTAGCTTTTTGCAGAAAAATTGCTCTTATTTTGTTTAGTTTCAAACCAGTCTTAGTCAGGAGGCAGAAAACTTCCTTTAAGCGCTGCAAATGCTCCTTAAACGTCCTGAAGAAACATTTATATCATCAAAATACACTAACACACAATATATTTTTTGATCCCTTTAATATACTATTCATATAATGATGGGCTTTCCAGGGCGTTACACAGCCCTTGTGGTATCCTAGTGAGTCTGGTATAGTACCTGAGCGGTATTCATAGTGCACTTCTCCTGTTTCTCCTTTGGCAGCTCAACATGCTAATATTCCAATATTAAATCTTTTATGAATAATATTATGCACTGCTCAAGCTTTCTTGTGCATCATGGTATGGAGTAAAAGGAGAGTTTTTTGATGCTATGTTAACTTCCAATAGTCTATAACTACTCAAATTAGTCCATTTTTTCTTTCTGATAGCCAACACCAGGGGGTCCAAGGACACTTGGAGGGAACTAACATACCCTGCTGCAAAAAATGGTTAAATTCATGTTTGACGACTCCATCTGTGGCCTTAGCGCCTAATAAAACAGAGGCAAATCAGTTTATGATTACCAGTACTAATCTGGTGTAACACATCATGTGCACAACCCAATTTATAGTCGTTTTTAGCAAAAATAACACTGTATATCTCAAGCAGGTTTAAAACTTGGTCTTTCTCATTTTTGGTCAACCCAGAAAGACGTTCCCAAGGTATTAAGGAACATACCAATTGTCCAACACTTCCTTGAGTCCTAAACTATCCAGATTATCAATATAATTACTTGATACTTTTTCAATAGGTAAAACATGAGAAAAGTAAAAATTTAATTTTGCTCAATTTGAAAAGAATAAGGATACAGGTTGATTAAAAGCACCTGGATCTCACCATGGATTGGAAGGATAAACCCAGACAAGGTGACAGGTTCTAAGTTCAATTGAGAAAACTGTGCAATTATCTCTATGTATATTCCTAGAATTTTAAATTTATTTTAGTCCCCAATATAATTTGATAGTCCATCAGAATGGTTAGGCTACAATTATCATGTATTGGAATGCCCTTATATTCCACAACCTGGTTATGTAACCACCTAATATGGCCACATAGCCATTAGTAACCATATAGCGCTATACTATCCTTGAACATAAGGTTAACAAGCCCCTGATTTTGAGGCGTTGGGGCCTCATACATCCAATTATAAGATAGCAGAAGAGTTTTTTCTATTAACTCCAAAATATTTCCTTAAAAAAACTAGCTTTAACTCCATAAGTCTTATAAATGAGGTACCAATAAGAATTTTTTTTATTAGAGAAAACGTTGGCAGGGTTGGAGATCGACAGTGAGTTAAACAGCAGCAGCAATGAACTGTATGCCCCTTTAGAGATGGTTGTTTGAGGGCGGGCGGTTACATAGATTTTCTGATGATCCATGTAAAGAGCATGCTCAAGTTTCTCCACCAGTATAGTGGACTGAAATTTCAATTGGTGCCCCACTGTTTACACTAGCTTGAACTTTGAGCTTATTTACAGTAATTCAATATAAGTACACTCAGAAAAATAAGCATCAGTAGATTTTATTGTGAGGACATCTAAATTGTCCACTTGACCTATATAATTGTAAATTTCTTTGCATAATAGAGGGCTAGAATTTTAAAGGCGTGAATGGGTATAGTCACTTGGACCCACTTCAACTTAAGGTCTCACCAGAAGAGACTAGAAGCTCCTTTCTAACTGTTTAACGTATGGCTTAGATAGAACTTTCTCCACCTCTCATATTAGCATTTTTTAAACTGGTAGTCACCACTGTGCTGTCATTTGTTATCACTTGAACTGATGAAGATGGGGTGTTATTGTTGTCTTTTTGTCTCACAGAAGGTATTTTCAGTGATTTCTTATTTCCTGAGATTTTTTTGGAGGATGCAGATGTAGAAAGTCCCAATTTTGCTCTTCCCTGTCTTTTACTAACTCTCCATCATCTACTGGGTTCACAGCATGAACTGGGGTCTCAGAGCCCTACTTAGGGCAACATTTAACATAAAGGCCCAATTTTTTGCAAATATGGCAGGTAATCAGGCTGATATCGGGCCACTCCAAATGAGGGCTGTATGGCGGAGGTAAGTCTTTTTTTGTGGAAAGAGCTCTAGTATGGATGTTACAAGTCTCCAAAGGACTCTTGGACGCCTTAAAAGGGAAAGTACATCATTGGATAGTAATTTTATCATATTGTAATATCATGCTCCTCATTTAAGCCTGAAATCATAACCTTTTACAAACCCTTGTGGGCTTGAAGGCATGGCGCAACGCAATATGAGCGCTAAAATTACCAATGATGCTATCCCCAAATAACATCTGGTCCTCCAGATAAGATGCTCTGAGAAGGCTTTACAGTTTCATCTTTGCAAAAACCGATGTTCTTGAACTCCATCTTCTAAATGTTTATCTGCTCCACCCTATTAAACTCCTTGTTAAAAAGATCTCTGGCATTGAGATAGGTTTTCCTTTCTTTTGTAGTTTAAACCTAATTGATTTTTGTCTTTAGAAGTCCAATGAGTTTATTGACATCACCAACTTAGCATTTTTGGGTGCTTCAGCTATACTAACCTTAAAGAGTCAAATAAAAGCTTGTATTCATTCAACTGTTTATCAAAATTTTGGTAAATTAATAGGGCAGCATAAATTTGAGATTCATGGTTGCAGAGCTGAAGGCCCTGTGTCACTTCTATATATAACTTTCTGGGTGAAAAAAATGAAAAGTAAGATTAAAACGCCATTAGCCAATGGAGAAGCCTGTGTGTGGGATGCTGTGGGAGCATGAGCAGGAGTATTGGCAGTAAAGCATTAATAAGGTATGGGAGCTTAATAGGTAATGGAGCTGGAATGCTCCACAGGAGGAATTACTGGAGTATCCCTGGGAGCAAAATCTCCAGGATTGGGATGGAGGTAAATAAATTGGGCATTTCACAAGTAACTAGCGCCTCATTGCCCTCCACTTCAGGTTTTATCAGAATGGTTTCCTGATCATTAAGAAATACATCCAAGGGTGGTTCACTAGGGATATTCTGCGACACTTTGTCATGGTGCGTGCTGATAATAATAAGACTGCGCTGGCACTCAGGGTAAGTTAATACCCAAAACAACAGCCAGAATTCCCTGGTACAGCCCGCCATATTGTAGGATACAGCTAAATGAGGCAACCGTGAGCACTAACCAGAAAATTTTAGAATTGGAAATCATATCTACTAAATACTTGGTGAGCCTCTTAACTTTACAAATAAAGTTAGATCTTTTAAAAATTTTACTCAAAACTTAAAAAGTGGAATGGGAAAAAAATAGAGCAAAAGTGGAACCTAACAGGGGCTGCTGCCTTATAAGATTAATAATTAGGGAATAAGAAAATGGGCCATTACTTTCAGGAATATCTTTGAAATTTGGCCATGTTGGATCAACACCCTAAATTGTTACCTGTGCCAATTCAGATAAGACCTGCCCATCCAGATTGGTATCAAATACCTTTGCAAGAACTTTTATTCCACCGTGATTGCACTTAATATGATTACAATGACTCCTTTGGTAGACAGCAGGTTGCACCCATGGTCTGGCCAAATATGGGAGGTCACATTAATATCAAAAGGGTTTAATATGCCTATACCTGTCAGGGACAGGTTCACCTTTTCCAGCAATAAAGGGAACAGTATAAGGGAATTTTAAAGCTAAGTGTCATGAAAACGGCAGAAGAAGTTTAGACTTGCCTGCCAGTCAGGATTCATGAGCACCCAAAAAGCAAGCCTGAATGCCAGAGGCATTGCCACACGTACAACGTTGTATGGAGCCACAAATTGGAAAATGATAACTTATTGGTGTAGGACAATTGTGAACAACAACCCAAAAATGAACAAAATGGAGACAGCCCCAGACCCTGGGGGTCTCGCTGCAGGGGATTGTACCACTGGGATAGTTTTTACAAGGTTGTCAGTAGGAGGGTTCAAAACAACTGAGGAGACAAGGGGCGGATCCTTGCTTGGAAATGGTGGAAGTAAGGCCACAAGATCCCAGTATATTGAAGGCGGATAGTCAAAATAAGGGGGTTGAATTGCCAGAAGTAACTGGATCGTTGAATCCAGTTGACGAGGGTG
This sequence comes from Massospora cicadina, assembly GCA_022478985.1. NCBI lineage: Eukaryota > Fungi > Entomophthoromycota > Entomophthoromycetes > Entomophthorales > Entomophthoraceae > Massospora > Massospora cicadina. The sequence goes on from JAKSZP010017263.1 coordinate 64,270, forward strand.
GGTGGCATAGTAATCATTAGAACTGGTAAAGCCCATCCAGTATAAAGGCTGACAGGCCACCAGGGTAATGTCATTGGGATTATGGCCAGAAGAATATCAATAAAGTAAAAATTGATAGTTTTTTGCGGCAGAAATTTATTTGAAGGAAAATGAGAAAATTGACCAACAAATTAATAGTGCAATGCAACTGGTTAAATAATGTTTGATTGATGTGGGAACAAGCAGGGATCAGGTCCCTTGAGTTCAACCTAACTGGCGATTTTTTGGGGAAAGGGGCAGATAAACTCAATGGGAACTGACATTAAAGGATTTGGCAGCAGGCTGAATTAGCTGTCAGTTTGACCTCAAATGCCTGAACTGAAGCTCAAATGCATTTCCAGAAGTTGGCGCAATGGCGTCTGGCCCGATGAGCAATGGGAATTCCCCATGGCCACTGTCAGGATTTTCCCTGGGCTAGGTGAAAGCCTTGTCCAGGGGAAGGACCAATATCCCCATTTGAGTGGTGTAAACCCCAAATGGCTTATTTGATTTGATAATAAAAGTTGAATCTACAAGTATATCAAATTTGGGGCTTGGTATAAATTACCCCAAATTTGAGGAAACAGTACATTCCCTTCCCTTAGGACATGTGACCTTGGATATCACCTGACCTGGTCATGAGGGTGGCTTGATCCAAGTAAGGGTCAGAATAGTGGTCAATCCAGAAGGCCAGGAGAAACCCTACTTGGATGAGGCCATGATGATCCTTGAGGCACGTACCCCTAAATACCCTATATAAATCCCTGAATATTATTCTAATAAAGCACTTTTGTTCATAAGATCTATTTCATCTTATATTTTTATTAATTTTAATTTATCTAAAACTGAATGAAGTCTCGTCCATTGTCACGTCTAGAGCTGCCCCTGTCTTCTTGGCTGACGCTAGCCCCTTGCAGTTAGCCTACTTGTTAGGTTCCCCAGAATTAGCACCAGTGAGCGCATCTTAGGGAAACCTGTCAACTGGTGCTCACTACGGGTGGGCTTCCCTGGAGCGCCCTGAGGTGCTATATCTCAACCTTGGATGATAATGAACTTACCGTGAGCACACCAGATGCTGATCTTTTAATTTACCTCTGATGGAACAGCCAAGACCCAGCCACAGTTGGGTCCAAATTTTATAAGGAAGTCCATCAGGTGTGCTCCCAAAGACTTTGTTCACTTTTGAGCTCCCAGTCAGATGAAGCCCTTGCTGGACCTGTTAAAAACGCCTGAAGAATCAAAAAAGGATGAACTTGAGCCAAAATGGCAGCATAATAAAATAAAAAGATTAATGAAGGTAATATTTTATCACAGGGACCAAGCATTGCGGTTCAAGAGGATGTGGGATGCTCAGAGAAGAAGCCTTTGAGGACAGCATCCAGCTGGATGACTATTGGGCGCTAGGACTAGTTTACTGTGATGAAAGGGTTACGTTCAAAAACCTTTTGGCTTTGAACAAAATTGAGAAAAAATTGGCTAAGCTACAACTCATCCTTCAGTTGAAAAATGAAAATCAAAATGATCCAAGTGCTCAAAATTCATAAGAAATTAATTTTAATACTAACTATAATATTTATTTAGTAATACAAAACAAAACCCTCCATTTGAAGTTGGGACAAGTTGAAAACCAATTTCCAATCTCGACAAGCATCAAAAATTTGTGGGAAGCCTAAAATACAATCTTTGTGACAATGTGATTCAAACGTCAGGCAAAATACCTGGGACTTACCTTTGCACCATTTGGAATAGGCTCGATGTCTCCTTTCTGGCAACTCTACCACTTTCTGACTTTGACGGCGCTCTTCCCAAGATTGGGCCTCAAACTACTAAAACTAAAAATCTAGAATGCCCAGTTCAACTCTCAGAGTGGGATAGCGCCAATCACAACAAAGATGAGAGTCAAGAAAAAGTGAAGCTCAATGACTCCTTTCTGGCAATGCTACCACTTTCTGATTTTGATGGCGCCCCTCCAGAAATCATGCCAAATATTACTAAGATTAATAATCTAGATTACCCAGTTTGACTCTCCAATTGGGATAGTGCTGATCCCAATGAAGACAAAAGTCCCAAAAAAGCGAAGCTCAAGAAACTTGCCAACGTCACCCCCACTACTGATGCCAACCTTCCAGCCCACTTCACATTTCCCTCTTGAACTCTGTCACATGGTTTACTTTTGGTCACAAGTGGGATTTGCTTGCCCAAATCCTGAGATGGTAACTCGGCATTGCTCAAAGAGCCCCCTATTGGAACCTTCAGGGGCCACCCCCTACCATCGTCTGGTCATCTTCCAAGCTTGTGGGGTCATTTGCCCACACTACCCACTGTTGACGACCTTTTCCCCAAACCTTACCTATATCTACTGGCAGATAAGGTGATCGCCAGATGCCAGGTTCAAATGGCAACTGGAGTGAACTGAAAGTTTGAAGAGGCTGGAGACCGCATGGCCAGGATAGCGCAGGAGACATACAAATGGATGGCTCAGATGGAGGCGGAGTTAAAGGCCTCCCAGTTGGAGGTTATTCAAGAATGAAGGCTGATGGTCAGCCTGCAGTTAGAAATCTGGAACAAGACCGACCAGAATGAAATGATTACAATTGACAACTCATAGCTTAAGCTGGAGTTAACCAACCTCAAAACCAAATGGCAGCTTGAAGCCAACCACTACAAAAAACCATCCTGCTCAGATAGCAGCAAATCGAGGATTAAGGAGCTTGAAGCCACCTTCCCCAGAGAATGATCCAAATTTACTATGATGGCCTTAGCTGATGGATTTGTCCGGCTTCAAACTCTATCTACACAAGAGACCTCTGAGTCAACTATGAGGGGCCTTAACTAATGTTTTTGTCCAGCTTCAAACCCTATTTACACTTGAGACCTCCGAGTCAACTATGAGGGGCCTTAGCTAATGTTTTTGTCCAGCTTCAAGCCCTAACCACACAAGGCACTATCACCAACCTGGTCTGCATTTCGCCTGAGGCTCTATATGACCCCAAACTCAAGTCCTATGACCATCAGGCCACAACTTGATCCCCTAGGCCAAGGCTTGAGGGGGCTCTGTCAAGATTTTCCCTGGGCTATGTGAAAGCCTTGTCCAGGGAAAGGACCAATATCCCCATTTAAGGGGTGAAAACCCCAAATGGCTTATTAGATTTAATAATAAGAGTTGAATCTACAAGTATATCAAATTTGAGGCTTGGTATAAATTTCCCCAAATTTGAGGAAACAGTGCATTCCTTCCCTTAGGACATGTGACCTGGGATATCACCTGACCTTGTCACGAGGGTGGCTTGATCCAAGTAAGGGTCAGAATAGTGGGCAACCCAGAAGGCCAGGAGAAACCCTACTTGGATGGGCCATGACGAACCTTGAGGCACGTGTGTCATGGAAATGGCAGAAGAAGTTTAGACCGGCCTGCCAGTTGGGATGCATAAGCATCCAAAAAGCAAGCCAGAATGCCAGAGGCATTGACGACCAAACAACTTGATATGGAGCCAGGCATTGAGAAATGATGAATTGTTGGTGCAACACAACAGTGATTATGATCCTGATGATGAACCACAATGAGCCCACTCCTGACCCAGAGGGTTTTGCTGCAGGGGGTGGGATCACAGAGATGGTTTCAATGAGTTCCTCATCATATGGGGTCATTTCAACTGGGGAGGCAAGGAGACAAACTCTCTCTTGCAATTGGTGGACATAAAGCCACAAGATTCCCATGTACTGTTGCCAGAAGTTTGTGATAACGGGATTGTAGAGCCAAAAAATTGGACTCGCTGAATCCAAACAATGACGGAGGGGGCATAGTGACCAAAAGTACTGGTAGAGCCCATCTGGTATATAGACTGACAGACCACCAGGGAAACGCCATCAGGGATTCGGTCAGAAGGGATAATACAATAAAAAATTGTTTGGTTTTTTTGGCAAAATTTTTATTGAAAGGAAATGAAAAAATTGACCAACAATTTTCTCAGTGCTATGCAACTGATTGGTATAGTGGTCAATTGGGGTAGTGACAAGACGGGATCAGGACCCTCAATTTCGACTTAACTGGAGAATTATTTGAGAATGGGCGGGTTTGTTCCTTGAGAACTGACATTGAAAAATTTGATGGCGGGCTGAGTTGCTGTCAGTTCAACCTCAAACGTCCAAACTGAGGCTCAGGTATGTTTCTGAAAGTTGGCGCAATGGCGTTTGGCTCAACAAGTGACAGGAATCCCCCAAGGCCACCCCACATAGGGATGGGTCCATTTGGTTGGGAACGGGTCAGGATGCCCAACCCGCCCATGCTCAGTCACTGGGAAATTCATTTGGTCAGTAGCATCACATTAGCCACAATGCTCAAATTGTCACCAGGGGACTTTGAGCCCTTATCAATAGCATCTGATGCTATAGCCTGCCTGTCAAGGATGATCCCCAATGACTTTGTTAGGGAAGTGATTTGCTCAATTGACCCATTAATTGAATTGGAACTGTTAGGCATTCCAGCTGATAACTCAATCTTCATGCCTTTCTGGCCACTTGGGATCCAAGCACTGGCCAGATTACCACTCAGACAAAATTTGATTTGATTTCAATTCGACAATCTAGGCACAGATTTTGCTGATTCCCTTTAAAAGTTCTGCCAAGGTAAGTGTGGGTACTGGGAGTGGGATCTGAATTGGAAGGGCTGTTACCCAGCGCTCATCTACTATGTGAGTGAGATTGCCCTGAGTAATGAGGGGTACTGCCATCCTCTTTGGTGTCTTCTTATTCAGAAATGGGAAAATGGCCCACTCAATGGCCAGAGGATGTTCCCCTGGACTTACATTACCCTTTTTTTTTACAAAGGAAGGGCACCACCACCGGCAAATTGCACAAGAGCCACATTCTTGTGCGCCTTTAGAAACTTGATCATCATAATCGTCGCAATTTTTTTTTTGGGGGGCGGGGAGCATTGGGGTGGGATGTGTGGAAAGCTTCAACTAGGGCCATGCGATTAGTGCAATTGCGCACCTTGACCCAACTGTTTTGTAGGAGGGATACCCTTTCCAAGCCACGAGATATTGTACCAAATGTCAGGATTTCTGGGATGCCAGGATAGCCTCTACCTAAGCCTCTTTACTATTATCAACGACAATTGGTTCTGGTTCTGTAGGAAGTGTACCCTTGAAGGGCGACAACTGCGAAATGTGGAAAACAGAATGTTGCTTCCAATGCGCAGGAAGCTTCAGGAGGAACGCCCCAATCCCCAGTACCTCCTCCACCAAATGGGGACCCAAACGCTTACTAGCGAACCTATGGGAAGGGGCTTGAATTTTTAAGGGATGGGTATTGAGCATGACGTAGGAACCCACCAAAAAATCGTGACCTGAAAGGCGCTTATGATCCGCGAACCACTTGTAGTCAACTATGGCTTTAGTGAAATGTTCCTGCACTAAGGCTTGAGTCAACCTGATGTGAGCAGCGTGATCCGCGGCAGCTTGAACCTCAGGATGCAAGCACAGCCTGACTGAAAACAAAGGATTGTAACCCAGTGTTGCTTCATAGGGGAAAACCCCATGGATGCATGGGTCCCGTTATTGTAAGCAAATTGAGTGAGAGGAAGGTCATTTTCCCAAGTATCCTGCGCGGCTACAGCATAGCAGACAGGTATTGTTGAAGAACTTGATTAACCCACTCGGTTTGTCCGTCAGACTGGGGATAATATGTGTGGAGCGACAGGGGGATATTTTCAGAATCAATAGAAGTTCACTCCAAGACCGCGCAGTGAACTGGGAGCCACAGTCACTGATGATCTCCTGGGGAAGACCAAACATTGAAAACATATGGCGTACAAAAAGGCAGGAAGTTTCTTCTGATGTAATCGTGGAAGTACAAGGTATAAAAAGGAAAAATTTCGTGAAGCAATCCACCACCACCATCACCACTGTGAACCCGTTAGAACGGGGAGTTTGATGATAAAGTCCACAGACACCAATGTCCATGGCCCCTCCGCCTGCTGTAAGAGGTACAGGAGGCCATTTTTACCAGAGTGATCCAACTTAGCCCTGGTGCAAGTAACACAATTGGCAATCCAGGCCAGAACCTCTTTTGTCAGACCTTTCCAATTGAAGGTCCTCTTGATCAAATTGACGCATTTATTGTTGCTGGGATGTACAACCGTGTGGGGATCATGATGTGCATGGAATACCTCCAATTGGAAGGAAGGGGGAACCCAGATGCAGGACTGAAAGTAAATGAGTCCCTCCACCAAGGAGTTTAGGGAATGTTTGTGACTTGGGTGAGCCAACTGCTCGACCAACTCCACGCCCTCAGGGCAAGCCATTTGACTAGCTAAAACCTGAGCCACTAGTGGGGCGTCTGGAGCCAAAGTGATGGATGAGATGATGGGGGAAAATTGACAGAATTTGGGCAACAGGAATCACAGTAACGAGATCCAAATCCTCCAGGTCCAAGGAACAGTGGGCGGGGCTGTGACTTAGAAAATTGGGAAGCACATTGAGTGCCCCTTTTACAAATTCATATTTAAAGTTAAAACTGCACAGGTCCCAATAGGTTCAGGCTTGCCGGTGTGCCAATTTTTGGGGTTTACAAAAATATAACAGAGCCTGATGATCTGTGTGGACCATCAATTCTTGTTGAGCACCTTGCAACAGATACCGCCAATGAGTTAATGCCCACGCAACAGCAGTCAATTCTTTGTCATATATGGCCCAAGGCTGCTCCATTGCTGTGAACTTCTGGGAAAAGTAAGTGACTGGGTGTTCTAAACCATCATGCTCATGAAGCAATACCGCTCCCACTGCTACTGATGTGGCATCACATGCAATAATATACAGCTTAGTGGGATTGGCATACTTCAAAACGGGTGGAGACATTAATACCCTTTTGATCAATTCAAATGCCTGCTGGCATTCAGGCGTCCAACAAAACAGTACGTTTTTCCCTGTAAGGGGGTGGAGCGGTGCAGCCAGCTGGGAAAGTGCTGAGGAAAATTTTTTAGGAAAATGATTGTTCCCAAGAAACTCCAAAGTTGTTTCTGCATAGTTGGGGTTGGCCATTCTTGGATCGCGTCTAACTTATTGGGAGGGATTGCATAGCTGTCCTTGAGAAAAAAATTCCTGAGGAAGGTAACCTCATCCTTATAAAACTCGCACTTGGAAGGCTTGACAAACAAGCCTGCCTTATGCAAGGCGGCCACCACTGCTTCCAAGTCAGTAGTGTGTTGTTCTGGAGTCAGGGAGTGAACCAGGATATCATTGATGTATGCAACTGCACATGTAAACTGGAGGTCACCCAGTACATCTTAAATCATACATTGGAATGTAGCGGGAGCATTTTTCAGCCTGAAGGGCATTACACGGAATTAGAAAATGCCACGTTTTTTCCAGATCTCTGTTAACCATTCCTTTCCTTTCATTACCTGAATTTGGTTGAAGGCGTTCACCAGATCCGGCTTAGAGAACACACGGGATTTGGCAATTGTCTGGCTGATTGTCTGCTCCAGAGGCAGGGGGTAGGGATCAGAAACCGTTATTTAGTTTAAATGGCCGTAATCTATGCAGGGACAAAGGAAACCATCCGCCTTTCTGGCAAAGACAATGGGGGAGGCGACGGGCGAAGTATCCTTGAACAACCACCATTTTTTTCAGCATATCGTCCAACCAGATATTGAGTGCAACTTCTTCCTCCGCTGTATGCAGATATAACGGGCAGTCGATGTTCAACTCCACGGTCATTCAAAACCTGCAATCAAACCTAGTGTGCGGAGGCAAATGATCCGCCTTTTCCAAGTCAAAAATTCTCTGATAGTGCATTAAGCTCTTAGGAAAATCATCTGGAATGCCCACAGAAATGACTAGGTAAGTGATAGAACTGGTTTTTTGTGTCTTCTTAAGGGTGTCAATCAAGGGAAATTCTCCCTCCAGATGATCATCAGCAAATGACAACATATTAGACTCCAAGTGAATCTTCACATGTTGTCAGCGCCACCACCCCACACCTAAGATCACCGGGAACAATTGGTTTGGCATGGCCAAAAATTGATTGTAGAAACTAAACTGGTGGATTGAAAAGGGTACTGGTCGGCGAATGACATATGAGGTCTGGGAAGCAGATGAGGCCGCCATCACTGAGGGACCCGCATCCATTCCCAGTTCCAATTGTTGAGCCAGCTCGACACTCATGAAGTTCCCTGCAGCTCCAGTATCCACCAGGGCCTCAAAAGAAACATGGTGCAAACTAACACTAATCTTCATGGGCAATAGGAAATAAGCGAATTTTTGTTTATTGGAAGATTCAACTGACTCATTTGCAACTGAATAAATAACTGGCATATTGGGGGTAAGGTCAGCGGCTTTTGCTGGAGCAAAGATTGGGAGTACAAGGGCGGGGGAAACGACTTCCTTCATCTGAGCTATAACAGATTCATTTATAAGTGAATCTGTATCAGTCAACTCGGACCCAGGGGTTACAATAGGATTGATACCCAAGTCTTCCGCTAGTTCAGAGATAGGCATGTCATCAGCATCTAATTTGGGTAAGCCAATCATAAAATTATCCTTCTGATAGCGGTAGACATGATGGGGCAAGGCGTTAATGGTGGTCGCGGTGGCACATATTTGATCTACTGATCCTTGGACGGAGTAACAGACCTCGTGATGAGAGGAACCTGAATCCAAGCCTGATCTAAAGGCTGCCTGAAGCATATTGATAGAGAGACTAGACATGGGGGCCAGTTCCCAGAAGGTAGAAATCAAAGAAACCAGGCTGGGGGCTTCAGCCATGGCATAAATCAGTCTGAATAGGTGGTCCGATTGTGACACAGGGGGTTTCAGGGCAGCTGAAATGACAGCCATCAGTGGAGTAGAGTCTCCTGCTTGTGAGAAAGAGTGCAAAAGACCTCTCACCCAACGCGGGCATCCCCATCCACAGCGTCTAACAACGTGAGCCCTTATTGGGCATGGGATAACGCGGAAGTGCTATTAAGTGCAATTGCTGTACACATTTGTACTTTGACAAGTGCGTTGAGAACTTGATTGGCGATCTCTCAGGAGGGGACACTCAAACTTTCCTCCAGGCTAGTGGAAGGGGTGGAGATGCAATCCGCGCAGCTTGGGTGTATTGAAGAAGATTCCCCAAGGTAGAGCGAATACTTCACCCTAAATCAGAAAGAGACCAAACAAACAATAAACAGCAAGCTACTGATTGCACATTCATTTGTTAAAGGGTAACCACTGCAGTGCCCAGTTCAAAGAACAAGGCGGAAGTGGCTGGGAATAATAGTTGGTCAATTATGTCATGGAAACGGAAGAAGAAGTTTAGACTGGCCTTCCAGTTGGGATGCGTAAGCATCCAAAAAGCAAGCTAGAACGCCAGAGGCATTGCTGACTGAATGACTTGATATGGAGCTGGGCATTGGGAAATGACGAATTGTTGGTGCAACACAACAGTGAGTATGATCCTGACGACGAACCACAATGAGCCCACTCCTGACCCAGAGGGTTTTGCTGCAGGGGTGGGATCGCAGAGATGGTTTCAATGAGTTTCTCGGCATATAGGGTCAATTCAACTGGGGAGGCAAGTAGACGGATTCTCTCTTGCAATTGGTAGACATAAGACCACAAGATTCTCATGTAATGTTGCTGGAAGTTCATGATAACAGGGTTGTAGAGCCAAGAATATCAGACTCGCTGAATCCAATCGATGATGGAGGGGGCCATAGTGACCAAAAGTACTGGTAGAGCCCATCTGGTATACGGACTGACAGGCCACCAGGGAAATGCCATTAGGGATTCAGTCAGAAGGGATAATACAATAAAAAATTGTTTGGTTTTTTGGCAAAATTTTCATTAAAAGGAAATGAAGAAAATTAAACAATTTTCTCAGTGCTAAGCAACTGATTTTTAGTAGTCAATTGGGGTAGTGACAAGACGGGATCAGGACCCTCAATTTCAACCTAACCAGCGAATTATTCAGTAATGGGTGGGTTTGTTCCTTGAGAATTGACATCAAAAAATTTGGCAGCAGGCTGAGTCGCTGTCAGTTCAACCTCGAACGTCCAAACTTAGGCTCAGGTACATTTCCAATGGTTGACATGATGGCATTTGACCCAACAGGCGACGGGAATCCCCAAAGGCCACCCCACATAGGATGGGTCCATTTGGTTGGGAATGGGTTCAGGACGCCCAACCTGCCCGCGCTCAGTCGCTGGGCTGTTTGTTTGGTCAGTAGCATCACATCGGCTGCAACGCCCAAATTGTCAACAGGGGACTTTGAACCCTCATTGATAGCATCTGATGCTATAGCCTGCCTGTCAAGGATGATCCCCAATGACTTTGTTAGGGAGGTGATTTGCTTAATTGACCAATTAATTGAATTGGAACTGTCAGGCATTCCAGCTGATAACTCAATCTTCATGCCTTTCTGGCCACTTGGGATCCAAGCACCGGCCAGATTACCACTCAGATTAAATTTAATTGATTTCAATTCGACAATCTCAGCACAGATTTCGCTGATTCCCTGTAACAGTTCTGCTAAGGTAAGTGTAGGTACTGGGAGTGGGATCTGAAGTGGAAGGGCTTTTACCCAGCGCTCATCTACTATGTGAGCGAGATCGCCCTGAGTAATGAGGGGTACCACCATCCTCTTCAGTGTCTTCTTACTTGGGAATGAGAAAATGGCCCAATAAATGGCCAGAGGATGTTCCCCGGGACTTACAACGTGTCCTTAAATACACAATATAAATCCCTAAATATTATTCTAATAAAGCACTTTTGTTCATAAGATCTATTTCATCTTATATTTTTATTAATATCAATTTATCTACATGAACGGAGTCTTGTCCATTGTTGCATCTGGAGCTGCCCCTGTCTTCTTGGCTGATGCTAGCCCCTTGCGGTCAGCTTACTTGTTGGGTTCCCCAATATTAGCACCAGCGAGCACATCTTGGGGATTCCCATCAGCCACCCCATGTAGGGGTGGTTTAATTGGTTGGAAATGGGTTCAGGATGCCCAACCCGCCCGTGACAAGTCACTGGATGTTTAATCAGTCAAAAGAATTATATCAGCTGCAACACCTGAATTTCCATTAATGGCTTTTCACTGTCATCTATGGTTTCCAATGATACTATCTGCACATTAAGGAACGCCCCTGACGATTTTGAGAGGGAGTTAGCAATTGTGATTGCACTACTGGCCAAATCAAAACTGTCAGCAATTCCAGCTGATACTTCAATCTTTATCCCTTTTTGACTATGTGGTTTCCAATTGATGGGCTTGATTTTCATTGGTTATGGACCAATTGACTTCGATTTGGTGATCTCAGCATAGATTTCCATGATCTAGCAGACAAGTTTGGCCAAGGTGAGCATGGGCACCAGGGGAGGCATCTGAAGAGGCAGAGCTGTTACCCAGCACTTGATACCTAGTGGGCGAGGTCACCCTGGGTAATGAGGGTTAAAACTGCCCTCTTTGGACCCTCTTTACTCAGAAACGGGAAGAGCGCTGATCTTCACCCAGAGGACGTTCCCTGGGTTTTACATCACCCTTTTCTTTTCCAAAGGAAGGGTGCCACCACCCGGGAAACTGCACAAGGGCCACATTTTTGTGCGCTTTTACAATTTGATTGCCATTACAGTTGTGACTTTTTTGGGGGAGGCGGGGAGCGTCAGCGTGCAACTCATGAAACGCCTCAACCAGTTCCATGCAGTTAGCGCATTGTGGGCCTTAACCCTACTGTACTTGTAGGCCAGATAACCTTTTCAGGCCACGAGGTACTTAATGGACCTTTGGGACTTGTGTGATGCTAGGATATTTTCCACTTCGGCCTCCTCCACATTTTCAATTACAATTGGATCACGATCTGTGGGAACAGTCCCCTTAAATGGTGACAACTGAGTAACGTGGAAGACGGGGTGCTGTTTCCAATGGGCTGATAGTTTTGACCGTAATGCACCATTTCCCAAGTCTTCCTCCACCAAATGGGGGCCCAAACGCTTACTTGTGAACTTATGGAAGGGTACTTGCATTCTCAAATGAGACGTATTGAGCTTAACATAGGAGCCCACCATTATATCATGACTGAGGAATTGCTTACATTCCGTGAACTGCTTGCAGTCTCTGATAGCTTTAGTGAGGTGCTCCCACACTAAGGATTGAGTAGACCTAATATATTCAGCATGATCCGCGGCAGCTTGAACCTCGGTCCACAAGCAGGGTCTTACCAAAAAGGAGGGATTATATCCAAGCATTGCTTCATAAATGAGAAAACCCTGTGGAAGCATGAATCCAGTTTTGTAGGCGAATTGAGAGAGGGGAAAGTCGTTAGCCCAGGTGTCCTGTGTGGCTGCAGCATAGCAATGCAGGTACTGTTCTAGGTCTTTGTTAACTCACTCAGTTTGTCCATTGGACTGGGAATGATATGCTGTGGAGCGACAGGGGAAAATTTTTAAAATAGATAAAAGTTCACTCCTGAACCAAACTGTGAACTGTGAATCATGGTTGCTGATGATCTCCTACGGGAGACCAAACATTGAAAACACATGGCGCACAAAGTGATGAGCGGTTTCTTATGACATAATTGTGGAAGCATAGGGGATAAAAAAGGAAAACTTGGTGAAATGATCAACCACCACCATCACCGCCATAAACCTGTTAGAGCAGGGAGTTTGACAATAAAACCCACGGACACCAATGTCCGTGGACCCATCACCTGTTGTAAGAGGCGTAGGAGCCCATTTCTACCTGAGCGATCCAACTTAGCCCAAGCACAAGTAATGCAATCGGTGATCCAGGCCAGAACTTCCTTAGTTAAACCCACCCAATTGTAGGTCCGCTTGATCAAGTCAATGCATTTCTTATTTCCTGGATGGCCAATCGTGGGAGAACTGTGAAGTGCATTAAATACCTCAGCTCCGAAGAGAGGGGGAACCAAATTTGCAACCTAAAATAAATGAGGCCCTCCACCATTGAATACAGGGAGTGTTTTTGACTTTTTAGGGACAATTGCTCGAGTTTTCCACACCTTTGGGTAAGGTCATTTGGGCTAATAAGACCTGTACAACTAGTGGGGCGTCAGGAGCAAGGGTGACTGAAGATACAATAGGGGGGAACAATCAATAAGATTTGGGTGGTGGGTATCATGGTAACAAGGTCCAATTCATCTGGGTCCAAGGGAAAGTGGGCCAGGTTGTGGCTGAGAAAATTGTGAAGTACGTTAAGTGCTTTTTTAAAAATTTGTATTTGAAATTGAAACTGCAAAAGTCCCAATAGGTGTGAGCTTGCCGATGCACCAATTTCTGAGGTTTGCAGAAATACAAAAGAGCTTGGTGATTCATGTGCACAGTTAACTTATGCTGGGCACCCTGCAACAGATACCTCCAATTAGTCAATGCCCATGCTACAGCTGCCAACTCCTTACTGTAGATGGCCCAGGATTGCTCTGTGGAGAAGAATTTTCAGGAAAAGTAGGCGATCAGATGTTCCAAGCCATTGTGCTTCTGGAGCAGAATCTCCTTCACTGCCACTGAGGAGGCATCACATGTGAAGATATATGGCTTGGCAGGATCTGCATGTTTCAGGATGGGTGGAGATAAAAACACCTCTTTGATCGACTTGAACGCCTGCTGGTACTCAGGTGTCTAATGAAAAGGCACATTCTTACCTGTGAGGGGGTGGAGTGGGGCAGCCAACTGGTAAAGGGCCAGGGAAAATTTCTTTAGAAAAATAATGGTTTCCAATAAACTCCATAATTGTTTTGGGCTGTCATAGTTGGCCATTCATAAATAGCGTCCAACTTATTTGAGAAATCACATAGCCATATTTAAGGACTAGGTTCCTAAGAAAGGTAACTTACTCCTTATAGAACTTGCATTTGGAAGGCTTGACGAACAAGCCCGCCTTGTGAAAAGCAGCCATGCCCGCTTTCAAGTCTTCAGCTTGTTGTTTGGGAGTCAGGGAGTGAACTAAGATGCATCAATATATGCGACCGCGCAAGTAAACTGGAGGTCATCCAGTATACTGTCAATCATTTGTTAGAATGTAACAGGCGCATTCTTCAACTCAAAGGACATTATGCAGAATTAAAAAAATGCCCCGCTTAGTTTGGATCACAGTTAGCCATTCTTGCCCTTCCATCATCCAAATCTGGTCGAAGGCATTGACAAGATCCAGCTTAGAGAACACACAAGATTTGGCGATTGCTTGGCTGCTCGCCTGCTCCAGGGGAAGAGGGTAGGGATTGTGAACCATAACTTTGTTTAAGTGTCTGTAATCCATGCAGGGACGGAGGGAACCATCAGCTTTTTGGAAAAGACTTTGGGAGACGCAATTGGCGATATCTCTTTAAACAACTACCCTTTCTAAGCATATCATCTAACCAAGTGTTAAGAGCAATCTCCTTCGCTGTGTGTGGATACAATAGACAGTTGACATTCACCAACTGAACCGTCGTCCTAAATCCCAGGTCGAATTTAGTGTGAGGAGGCAGATGATCCACCTTTTCAGAAAGCAAAGATACTTTAATAGTGCATTAATTCTTCAGGAAAATTGGACGGAAGGCCCACAGGGGAAATGAGGGAAGTAATAGAGCTGCACCCCTGAGTTTTCTTAAGGGTGTTGACTAAAGGAAATTCGCCCTCCAGTTGATCATTAACGAATGACAAAATGTTTGACTCCAAGTGGATTCTAACATGTTGTCAGCATCACCATCCAACCCCCAGGATTAACGGGAACACTAAGTTTGGCATTGTGGAAAACTTATTGCAAAAGCTAAACTGATGTACCAAGAAAGGTACTGGCCGACGGACTATATATGATGTCTGGGAGGCTGAGGAGGCCACCATCACCAAAGGATCTACATCCATGTCCAGCTCCAATTGTTGGGCCAACTTGACGCTCATAAAATTACCTGCAGCCCTGATATCCACCAAAGCCTCAAAGGAGATGTGGTGAGATCTGATAATGATCTTCATAGGTAATAAGAAATAAGAGAAGTTTTGTTTATTGGTAGATTCAGTCTTTGTTGCAATTGAAGAAATGGCAGGAAAATTGGGGGGAAGCCAGGGGCCTTTTCAGGTGTAAAGTTGGGCTAACAAGGGCTTGGGAACTGGCATCATCCATATGTGATTTACTGATTCATTAGTAGGTGAACCAGGATAACCCAACTCCAACGCAGGCGTAGTGATGGGCTCTGAGGCCAAGACTGATATAGTTCAATAGTAAAAACTGCATCTGCATCACCGTTGGGTAGTCCTATCATGAAATTTACCCCTTGATATCAGGAAGGATGGCAAGGGGAGGCGTTGATAGTGGTCTCAGTGTTACATATTTAATCCACCGTTCCTTTAGAGGTGGACTAAACCCCATGATGGTCAGAAACCGGATCCAACCCTCATTTAAAGATTGCCTGAAGCATATCATTAGAGAGATCCAGTGCAGGAGCCAGTTTGCAGAAGGTAGAGATCAAATAAGCCAATATGGGGGCTTTAGCCATAGTAGAAAGCAACTTGAATAAACGGTTTGAACATGACACAGGAGGTTTCAAAGCGGCTGATATGATGTCAATCAGCGAGGTGGGATCCCCCACTTGTGAAGAGAAATGCAGAAGTTCTTGTACCCAATGATGGGCATCCCCTTCTACTGCATCTAACAAAGAAACACCTTGTTGGGCATGAGATAACGCAGCGACATTGTTAAGGGCAATAGCATATTGCATTTGAACCTCAGCAAGGGCGTCGAGAACCTGGTTCACAATATCTTGGGAAGGAACACATGAATTTCTTTCTTGAATATTAGGTGAGGGAGAGATAGTATTCCACAAGGCTCTGCCAGCCAAAAGTTTCTACAAGGTATAGTGGATACTACCCGCGAATCAGCAAGTGATTAAATGAACAATGGAAAGCAGACTACTGACTGCACGTTCATTTGATAGAGGGTAACCACTGTGGCGCCCACCTTGAAGAGCAGGGCGGAAATGGTAGGAAACAATGGTTGGTCATTTATGTCATGAAAACGGCAGAAGAAGTTTAGACTGGCCTGTCAGTCAGGATGCATGAGCACCCAAAAAGCAAGCCTGAATGCCAGAGGCATTGCCACATGTACAACGTTGTATGGAGCCACGAATTGGAAAATGATAACCTATTGGTGTAGGACAATTGTGAACAACAACCCAAAAATGAACAAAATGGAGACAGCCCCAGACCCTGGGGGTCTCGCTGCAGGGGATTGTACCACTGGGATAGTTTTTACAAGGTTGTCAGTAGGAGGGTTCAAAACAACTGAGGAGACAAGGGGCGGATCCTTGCTTGGAAATGGTGGAAGTAAGGCCACAAGATCCCAGTATATTGAAGGCGGATAGTCAAAATAAAGGGGTTGAATTGCCAGAAGTAACTGGATCGCTGAATCCAGTTGACGAGGGTGGGTGGCATAGTAATCATTAAAACTGGTAAAGCCCATCCAGTATAAAGGCTGACAGGCCACCAGGGTAATGTCATTGGGATTATGGTCAGAAGAATATCAATAAAGTAAAAATTGTTAGTTTTTTGCGGCAGAAATTTATTTGAAGGAAAATGAAGAAAATTGACCAGCAAATTTCTCATTGCAATGCAACTGATTAAATAGTGTTTGATTGATGTGGGAACAAGAAGGGATTAGGTCCCTTGAGCTCAACCTAACTGGCGATTTTTTGGGGAAAGGGGAAGATAAACTCAATGGGAACTGACATTGAAGGATTTGGCAGCAGGCTGAATTGCTGTCAGTTTGACCTCAAATGCCTGAACTGAGGTTTGACTGCATCTCCAGCAATTGGCGCAATAATGTCTGGTCCATTGAGCAACTGGAATTCCCCATGGCCACCCCATGTAGGGGTGGTCCCAATTGGTTGAAAATGGGTTCAGAATGCCCAACCCGCACGTGTTTCAGTCACTGACTGTTCATTCAGTCAAAAGAATTACATCATCTGCAACACCTGATTTTCCAATTGGTGGCTTTGAACTGTCATCTATGGTTTCCAATGATACTATCTGCACATTAAGGATCGTCCCTGATGATTTTGAGAAGGAGTTAGCTTTGGTGATTGCACTGCTGGCCAAATAAAAACTGTCAGCAATTCCAGTTGATAATTCAAACTTTGTCCCTTTTTGACTATGTGGTTTCCAATTGTTGGGATTGATTTTTATTGGATTTTAACCAATAAACTTCAATTTGGTGATCTCGGCACAGATTTCCCTGATCCAGTGGACAAGTTTAGCCAAAGTGAGCATGGGCACTGGGGGAGGAATCTGGAGAGGGAGAGCTGTTACCCAGCACTTGACACCATGTGGGCGAGGTCACCCAGGGGGTAACGAGGGTTACAACTGCCCTCTTTGGGCCCTTTTTACTCAGAAATGGGATGATCGCACAGTTTATGCCCAGGGGACGTTCCCTGGGACTTACACTAAATCTTGATTAATTGATTTGTTTTTCAATGGTTGCCAATTTACTTTAGCTATCAGAACTTAAACCAGCTGAGAAATCTCTTTGAGAAAATTGGCATGAATACTCTGCTGGCAATGGCTTTTCCCACCACCACCTCGTGACACCACCTAATTATCTGCACCAACTCCTGGGTGGTTAGTAGATGGGGAAGAGGCACTTTTTAGGGATATGCTGTCACCCACCTCTTAACAACTACATGGGCTATCTGCACAGGGTGACAAAAGAGAAGGCCACCAGTTTAATTGACTCTTGGTTCAAAATAGGCATTCTTCCCAATTAAGACTCAAGAGTTGCTCCTCAAGGCTTACATGCTTACAAAAGTTGTTTTTTACCTCAATTTGAACTAGTCCAACATAAAAAAGCGGTGGTTTTCCAAGTAACTGGTTTTTAACATGATCTTTTTTGATTAGTAGTGAGAATATACGCTTTCAGATCAAGGTTCTAACTCACCAAGAACCTTAAATTCTGACACTTATTTCTTAGGTCCAGACTCAAGGAATAAAATGCCTGGTATAAATTATTTCAAAGTGAATTGCACCATCCATGTCAGTATAAAGGCTGTCAAGGCTGAATCTATGAGAATCAGTGTCCTTAACTAATTCCTACACTATATTATCATGGTCTAGAATTATGCCCAAAGCTGGCTAACATGGCCATTCAATTCATCCTGAAAATTACAGTATTACAGAAGAATTTTTTAATGGGCCTCATGGTTAGCAGCTTCAGCTTCCATATGTCACTCCACTTTAGCTTTAAGATAGTCTTCAGCCTAAGTACAAATTATAAGTAATGTCTGCTAACCATTGGAGGGCTCCCCTCAATTATTTGTAATTTTGTTAATAATACATTACAGGTCAGTATTAAGCTGCTCAGCCAGCCCTTTGATCTTCTGATGAGCGTCCTAAATTTGCTGTAGTTAAAATAATGTTGGTATAATGGTTGTAAGATGCGTTGTCCAACCATCTGAGTAAAAGGGACTTAACCCCCTTTTGTAATTTTCATTAACACAATTATCCATCTTGCTTACATATTAGGCATTTTGAAGATTGTTATTAACAATATATTGTTTAGCAATGGTTACCAACTAAAATATTACTTGCAATTAACAAAAGGATGTAAACCTGATGATTGGTTTCAATTAATATTCTATTAGGGTTTATCCCTGACAATGTTGATAAGTAATTTAAAGAGGGTGTTGGGACTGACGAGGTCTGAAGGCTGGTCCTTCACAGATTGAAGAGTTGGACAGGAGAGGTTAAATAATTTAGATGGAACTTGGCTAGATAGAGTCCAGAGTTTCCAAGAGAGAATGTTGATGATTAGTCCTGCTGGCAAGGGCAGAGCTGAGAGAGCTGAAAAGCAGTAGGGATTTCCAGTAGCTAATATAAATAATGACTTAACTTAGACAGGTACAGGGGTCCCAAGAGCAAGAACTTCTACTAAAGAGCCAAAAGAGGTAGAGCGTAAAAGTTATTTTATTGAGTAAATTATTTGCACCTTAAATAGTGCAAAAAAATTAATGGATAAAATAAGGGATATAAGTAACAATCAGCACAAGCCTGTTAGGACTGGGAGCAGATAAGGAACTAGTATCTTAAATCTTTTAAAGGAAAAAAAGAAGTATATGATAGATAAAGGACTCATAAGATAAGGTAAAGTTAAAGAGAAGGTTAGATAACGCAAAAACAAGGTATTGTTTTTTTCAGGGTAGATAATATTTGAAATGGGGATTATCAGGCTGGAACATTGAATAGCGGAGCACTTTCATATTTAATTTATCCCAGTTAATCAATTGGAGAATTTAGCAACGTTCATTGGATTTGACTGATTCTAAATAATTTAAAATTAATATTATTCTTGAGCCTTTGGCCCAACAAAGCATCAAGTGCTAAATTAAAGGTTGGTTGAGATTGACCAAAGTAAATAATAAATTGGAAGCCCCAAGTTGAGGCTTCACTTAAACTATTAAGAATCCTGATTCCCCATCCAAGCCTCAACTGGGGGTGCCAATTTAAGTTCTCAAGTTGTATAACTATAATGCCTTGTGGAATTTGGTATAAACCTTGACCCAGTGAACATAAAAAGAATTGGTATAGGCAGTCGTTGGTGTGGCAAATCATTTCATAGATATTAAAATCTTTTGCTTTAAAGAGCTTGATCTTGGAGAGGTGGGAATCCCAAGGTTTGGCATTTTAAACTTGACGTTAGGAAAGATGATCTGGTTTATAGGATTAAAGGCATTCAGTGTAGGCTTGGGTTTAAAATAGAGTTGGGCGTTGATCTTGAGGCGCTTGGCGCAGTTAAAGTTGATAAACAATTTAAAGAGGGTCTAGTCCACATTGGTGAGTGAGGAGCGCAAAGCTGAGTACAAGGAGATAAATGCAACAAAAATAGTTTAAAGTTAATATGGCGGCCAATATTTTTAAATTTATATTGAGGCACGCCAACCAGGGGACAGACATTACCTAAGCTCGAAGAGCTAAAAAACCAAATGAACTATCCACTCTAACAGAATTAAATGACCACCCAAAATGAGTGGGCGAAACACACTGAATGAGAAAACAACCAATCAGGTGGACAGCTTTGAGGCGCTCAACCCACCATGTCAGAAGGGGAGGGGCTTGGGGGGCTTATCCTTGGCCCTGTGCTCCTCTTTGGCAAGAGCGTGGGACAAGGAGGAGAGCAAAGGGGTGGGGTGATCAGTGACATGGGGAGCGAGGATGCTGATGATTGGCTGGTTGGGGAAATTACCAGAGGACAGTAAGCCAGTGATTACTTGGAATAGCAGGCCTCTACCTTAATGTGGAGTGAAGGAATCTGGTACAATAAATCCACAGAGGTGCGGGTGACACTTGGGTTGGCCTGCAGGGTGGAAACCACTTTCTGGATGGCGTCATTAGTGTGCTTGTGGGCAATCTTAATGGAAAGTTATTTAGGTAGGGATGTGGATGGCTTGTTGATGGGAAGAGGGAGTCCGTGGTGAGAGCTGCTATTGGCAACTCAGGCATCTCATGGATGGCATATACATCAGGGTGAGCAGCTGTCATGATAGCGAGCTGTTGGTCCAAGTGGAACTTTGAGGCATCCAGCTGGGGGCGTAAAACCATTGAGCGATTGGTTTGGGGTTCCATAATTGGATAAATTCGTCATATGTGGTCTGCAAGGCTTCAATTACATTATCCATCTCATCAGTTTCAGCCAATGAGGACCATGGGTTCATGTCAAATTTAAAATCAGGGTCAGCAAATTGAAGTGGAGTGGCGGGCAACTGCAGAATAACGTGGGAACCCACATTTGTCCAAGTCATTTCCTGATTGGATGAGGTGCAAGTGGCACTGGGCGAGGCTCAAGTGGCAATGGCCTGAGGAAGGGGTTGGTTGGCTGCAGCGGGCACCAAAGTTGCAGCAGGCTTTGGGGAGGGGGATAGGATCGTACCCCATGCCAGAAAGGCAGTGGGGTGCAGGGCAAATTGGGGGCCAGATGATGACAGCGCTGGGCTGGAGGAAGCCGCAAGGAGAGAGGCATTTACGCTTTGAGTGATCTAACTCAAAGCAGGAAGGAAAGATGGTCCTCCCACCCTCAACTTGGGCCCAGAATGGGTGGCTCAGGGGCAGAGGGAATGACAGCGTAGGGGGAAGTGACAACACAATTTTAGAAAAAAACTGGGCTGATTGTGGTGAATGCCCGAGGCCCAGCTAGGCGAGCAGCCCCATTGGAGGCCTCAAACTGAAGGATGGGGTTGGAGCCATACACAGCCAAAAACTTTCATCAACTCCTGATGGAGCACTGTGGGGGGAGATAGGTGGCAACCCCGTGAACTGAACCACCATAGTAGTGTTGGTGGGGAGCCAGGTGTGAATTGTTGGGATAGGGGCGCCCTTGAAAACCAGGGACATTGTGGCCGCAGTGTCAGCATCAGCTTCACAAGTGAAGCTTAGTTCAAAGTACCCCAAAAAGGGATGGAAGTCTATAAACCTGGCCAGCAGCATCACCGCCTGGGTCAAGTTGATAATTGCTTGTTCCTCATATGGGAACAATCTCATACTTGATCCAAAGGCCAAAACCAAGCTGGGAATGGGGGAGAACAAGTGGGCTGCGAGGCACAGCCTGGGAATGTTCCAGGTGGATGGCAAGATCCTTGGGCAGATTAAACTGACCTGAGGACTTAGTGGGACTGGACAAACCAGTCTGAGCACTTTTTCCCACCAGATGGAAAATTATGGGTGGGGTTTTGCTGCTTCGCCACACTGGAGCAGCCAACAGCAAATATGACATCATTGGGGATTATTTAGGAGTGGCAGGCATAGGATTAATAGTTTTTACTTACTTTATAATTAAAATCACCCAAAAGTGACTCCAATTGGAAAAAAGTTGTTTATTGATATGGCGGCCAATATTACTAATCAAATTCATACACTTTTGAATTAAAGCGGCTTGGTCATCATTCTGGTTGACCTTAACGTTTAGATTGGGCAGCTTGAATTAAAATTTGATTAAAATATTTTCTTTAGCTTTTGGATCAGGAAGTTTGGCTTTTATCTCAATCATGAGGCTGATATTATTGATAAAGTTTTCAGTTAGGAAGGCTGTAAGGTATGAATTAGGCAACTTAGTTTTAGATTTAGATAAAAGATTTAAAAAATTTTATTTAAATTGGCTAGACAGTTAGGATCCTTGATATCCAATCTATCTCCAGGTGATAGTTCATCATAGGTTAGGTTTTGAGGCTCAACCACTGATTCAGACTGAATTCTTAATTTAACTGATTTTTCTCTACAAATATGGGCCTCATCATTTAGAGGGGTTATTGCAATTGGAAGTTTAGATTAGCAGTTTGTCAACAAACTTTCAAGACCATCTTGAGATACCTGAGATGGATTTGGGGTTTTGACTCATCATAATTAATAGGAATGCCTAAATTGTTAGTAGGAAACAAACGATTATTAAATGGTTGGGATTTTAAAGGGTAGGTGAGGGAGAGAAATTTGGGCACTAAGGCATTGGGTTTAACTGATTCAAAGTCATCATTGTAAAAGCAGTGAATGTTGGCAATATTGTTGTCTTGGCACTTGGGTAGCATTTTGTCAATAGTAGGTAGTTTTGGGTTAGATTTGGGGATTTCAGTAACCTTAACAGAGGAAAATGAGTTTGGATCTAAAGCATTTAGCTCAGCAGCTTCATTTTGTTCGTTGAGAGGCTTTGTTTCAGCTGCTAAATTAAGCTTGATAAATTTCTTGAACTTTGGCTTTGATAGCATCTGATTCATCTGTTGCAACAAGCCCAAGTTCAATTCACTTAATTTTAGTTTCTTCATTTATAGAAAAATGTTGACAACGTGTTTCCTGAATCTGAGTCAAGCTCTGGAAAAAGTTATTTTCATCCTCTTCAATAACTTTTTGAGCTTTATAAAAATGTTTTTTAACCAACTGATCATTTTTGAAGCTCCTGGCTTTGACTAGGCTGAGGTCCCAGGAAGCATCCTCAGAACAATCTCCTATTAGATGGTTTTGGTTATAGAAAAAGTTTAATTAGTGGGCTCATTCAATATTGCAGATTTCTTCAAAGATATGACCTCTGGGTCATTGAGGAGCACTTTGAATAGATCTGTTGGGGATTCAACTACAATGACCAAAACTACTCAAGCTTGAATTTGGTATCTCATTCTAATGAGATTGTAAAATCCATGTCAGAGATATCAAATTCTCAGATAGACCAATGATCAACCCTTTAGAGTTATCAACCTCCTCTGCAGCATGGTGCTAAGATATCTGATGAGGCAAAACATCATACAATAAGATTGGTCTCATCTAATAATAATCTTATCAGATCTGACCATCACAAGTATGTCATTAATAATCAGCAATATTGATCATCTAATAGGAAAGAACTTACCTCAGGTGCATCCCAAAAATCCTCATGAAGAACTACTAAATCTACCCTTATAAATATCCCTCATTTCTAATGAATAAAGTACATCAATTTTCATCTCAAATAGCTAAATTTTGGTCTATTCATACAGGATTCTGTATTTCTGATTGGAATCAATCATAGCAACGAAACTAATAACTTCGTTGCATCTGTGTCTATCTTTGCTAGAGCCACAGAACTAATAATTTCGTAGCCTTTGTAGCGCCTGCTTATTGTAATTTTTAACCAAAATTCCAATACTGGTGCTCCCTGCAAGGTCTGCTCCTGAGGCTACCTGGTGAAAAAATACTATCATGATAATGAATATGTCTAGCAAATAGAGCCCCTCTTCTGAGAAATCCATGAGTTATACCTGATGGGTACACTCCAACTGGCAGGAAATGCCTTCTGCTAATATCAATAATCTGAAATTTTGAGCTTCTATGGACTTGGCCATTGAGAGCCCTGACTAAATAATTATTAAATTTAAGCTTGTCAAATTCTGTGGTTGACTCAAAATAAACCCTGTGACAACCTACATAATTGGGCCAATTTTCCCACCTAATGCTTAAAATAATCTAATTAAAACCTAGTACAATAACATGGCTCAGGCCAATTATTGCTACGTGGATTTTATTATAATACTAAAACTTGTGCCTAATATCCCCGCACATTTACATTAACCTTCTCTGCAACTACTTGGCCGGGTTGATCAACTCAATTGCAATTTAGCTAATTATTCTATTGGCAACTCAGACTGAATACATTTGCACAGTTGGGACAATTATTTGCCCCAACCCTCAACAACTAGTCTCAATTACTGAAACACAATCAATTCATTTGTATACAATATAATTTGGGGACAACCTGAAGTTGCGTTTAAAAGTCCCATGGACAATTAAACAAACGAACAACGTTATCAATTTTCTGCCTGAGGGTAAAATTTGTATGTTGATATGCATAATTGGCTTGATAGCACTTACGTGGACTTCCCAAAAGGGGTTACTTAAGACTATCAAAAAAAGGCCTGCTGACATCCTGATTAGGGGTGCATCGTTTTCATCAATTGAAGACAAAATTTCACAGAAAGTGTGTTTTGTCAGCAGTATAAAAAAACTGAAATCCTGAAGATCTTAGGACAACATTTCATGTTTTTATCACAATTTTTGTACCTGAAATCCTCCTGATTTCAAGAGTATTACGCCACCAATGAACTTAATAAAAGGTTTCAGTCATAAGCTGAGCTAAGTGGCAAAATAGCTGTTGAAATTTTGTTCTGGATGTAACCAGGAGATGCCCTAGAGGTATAAATACCGGCGCCTGGCCTAATGACCATTATCAAATAATATAGTCTAATAAAAGTATATTTTATTATATCTTCATTTTATTTGCATCTTAAGTCACTTTTGGAGAGTGTCAGCAAGCTGGGATCTCAGGATCCCCAGCTTGCCACTTTGCCTGCCTCAGCTGAAGTTCCTAATTAAAAGGGAAAAATTAAACCCAAAATCTTCCAGAAAGGTTGGAGCCATTTTCGTACACTTAGTGCATTTTTGAATGGTTTAAAACCATAAGCAACTGGCTTAATTGAGGATCCACTGGCCAAACTTCAGCCTAATTTACCATACAGGATTTAATTTATCAAGCGAGCGATCCTCAGATTTTGACAAAGCTGAAGATGTAGAAGAAATGGTCAAAATCTTGATAAAGAGGTTATCCAGCCTGGTACCTGTCCTAACTGAGACTGAGCATCTAAAGTTGCTGATAATATGATTAACTTATACAACAGAGAAGTGTTACAACATACCAAAGTTGGTCTGGCTAGAACTGAGCAATACCTCCAGCATTACGTACATCCCGCTATTCATCATATAATCCATATTTTTTGGTTTCATCATCTTGAGATCCAACGCCAGTTGACCTTGGCGCAACAATTTCATTCTCCGTTATCCTCATTCTATGAGATGGTTTCTAATTTTGTTCAGGATAATTAGGAAGCCATACTCAATAATAGAAGGGAAATCAATGATTTAAATAACCATTTGGTGAGAATTGATAATGGAATTGTGGGGTACATTGGCCAAGAAGTATCTTAACAGGTTAGTGATGTCGCTAACCCTATTCACCACCAAATCACTACTTTTAAGGATGAGATTATGAGACAACTGGGACAATTTTGGGCCCAACATGAGGAGCGCTTTGTTGAGCTCAACAGGCTACTTCAACAACTTGTTCAAATTGTGGATACTATCAGAGAAGGTGGTTCTGGCCCTGTTGGTCCTCCTGGACCTCCTGGACCACCTAGTTCTCCTTTGGCAATCCTGGGACCTCCTGGTGAATGAGGTCTTCAAGTCCCTGTGGGTCAACAAGGCCCACCAGAGCCTGCAGGTCAGGATGGGTCGCAAGGACCCCCTGGACCTCCTGGTCCCCCTGGCTCCTCGCTTCCAATGCACAATTCAGAACCTTTGAGTCTACTAGTATCAAGAGTACAGGCATTAGAACCCCAAATCTGAGCCATAGCTCAAGGGTGTTTCTTATTTTTAGAAGGCCTTCTGAATGACCTGGATTACTCTTTAATCATCTTATTGGATGGCATGGATAATGCTCATCATCTATGAGATGCTAATCAAACTAAACAAGAAACCCAATCTGCAATGTTAAACGCTTCCATTGACGGTTAACTGCTAAATGCGGAGTAACTGAGAACAAGCAGGAAGAGATGATTACTGCGATTTCTAACTTGAATCAACCGCCCGCAAATGATCATATTGCTCAATGGATTCACAATTTACAGGAGGACCTCAATCATTTAAGGCAACAAGTTGAACAAATTCCTACTCAAGCTAATATCCCAGAATCTGAACCCTCTTAAGCTGATCCAGTCATGGTATTGGGTGTACATGTTTTGAGCAATGAACTCACTACCTTTAAACCTACCTTTAAGGATAAGTTTGAGATGGGTAAAGGTAGCATCAATTCTTTTCTCTTTGTCTATGAGCGTGCAATGGACGGGGCAACAGATCAGCAGAAAGTACGACATATTCCCTCTTTCCTAAGATGGTTCACTCAAGAAATCATGGTTCCTCACCTTAAGGTTTGCAATATGTGGGCTCAAGTGAAGCCCAACCTTATTAATGAATTTGGGAGTGATCAAATTCTGTCTAACCAAAAGAAAGCTTTTATGATTATCCAAATCAAAATGAGGAGAGTCAATCCAAGATTTCACTAAGAGATTCTACCATGAGGCCCAGACTCTTGCTACTTGCAATTGGATTACAGTAGTTGATGCCATATTGGCTGAGTGCATTTGCTTATTGCACTCAGTTGCTACTACATTTAAAATAACTTAAAAGAAATTTCAGATCTATTCTTGACATCAAAGAAGCCCTCATGGAGATTCCAAATGGTAGGGTTCACCTGACCTCTGATAATAACCATTGTTCTTATATCCATGCAGTGTCACCTAGACCCAAATCTAAACTGAAGAAGGAGCCATGCACTTATTGTGGTCTTGTGGGTCATGTGTACTCTCAATGTTAGAAAAAACAAGCGGAAGAATCGAAAAAAGAGGAGTCAGAATAGGGCATGAGGCTCCCTGTGCTGACATACCTTCTGTGCCTCCATCAAAATTTTATAACTCTTATACAGATTTTTATGTGATATCCACTCCTGGTAAGCTTGATGCCCCTGATGAGTTAGCCAACAAAGATACCATTTCTGCTTACGCTTCTGTTTATTCTTCTTCTAATTCAATTCAATCAATTAATCCCTCGGTGTTTTTGATCCCAAACTTTGGCACTGATGTGACCAAGGTGGAATTTATTGTTCATAAAGTGAAAGTTTTGGCTATCATTGATATGGGATCACCAATCAATATGGTCTCATCCAGACTTATAAAAAAACAAATTTGCGCCGGACTTAAACCCTTCTCAAATATATGAAACTGCTGATCCTTCATACACTAAATCTATAGGAGCATATTCTTCTCTTCCAATGCGCTTTGGAAAGTCGGTTGTTTTGGCCCCTGCAGTAGCGTTGGACAACAACTGCTATGACCTGCTTTTGGGAACCAAATTTCTCATTGATTTTGATGCGATAATCAGTCTTAAGGACAACACCTTTCTTTAATTGGGTACTGAGTACCTTTAATTTTACAAGATGTTCCCAATAGCAAAGACAAATTAAAACGACGCGTTTGCTTATTGGAATACCCCACTTCTATCTCTCATCTTGAGTACCAAATCTTGGGACTGAGGATTATACTTCCTCCTCCATCAGCTTGTGCTTCTGAGGGAATGCCTTTATATTATAACAATCTGATTACCATTCCCCAAAAGCTCAAGTCATCTGGGTTGGGACCATCTAGTACTAAAAAAAGCTCAAGTCATAATTGATAAAGGAGTACAAGTATTTGTACCCACTGATCATGTAATAGAGGTCTTTGGTAACAAAAATCCCTCTTAATTAAAGCTTTAACCTGCCCTGATATCCTTGATCCCGCTTACAAGGGGACTGTCTTAATCTCACTTGCTAATCTCACTTCTTGACCTATGCGATTGAATTATAATTCCATCGCCTATGTGCGGCCTACTCCTGTTGATGACATTTTATACATCTTTGGATGTGGGGATTTACGTGATTTTGGATTGAAAGATCCTCCTATCATTGCTAGAAAAGATGTCGAATTTGTGGATTCACTTACTTCAAAACAACTGCATGAAGCTGAGGCTCTGATTGAAGAGTATGACAATATATTTGCCAAAGGTCCTGGAGATTTTGGGCTAACAAAAGATGTGCAGCATCAGGTGAAGACCGGGGATACTCCCCCTATTCAAGCTTGGCCCTATCATAAATCTAAAGCTGAGGAAGCTCAGGTCTCAGTGGAATTGAAACAACTCCTCAATGCGGGGCTACTAACGCCTTCTAAGAGTTCATGGGCCTCTCCTCTACTACTCATCCAGAAAAATGATAAGGGTCATCAAGTGGTTATGGACTATCTTCAGCTCAATGCTGTTACCCAAAAGGATTCTTATCCTCTACCTTGCATCGATAATTCATTGAGACTATTGCCTGGGTCTCAATTCTTCTTGGCTATGGACCTTGTAAGTGACTATTGAAAAATTGACCTGGCTCAGGAAGACCGTCAAAAATGTTCCTTGATCTTTGGTGAGGGGTTATTTGAGCCCACTCATATGCCGCAGGGGCTTTGTAATGCCCCTGCTACTTTTCAACGAGCCATGGATGGCTTGTTTAGGAATTTGAAACTTTCTTATGTTTTGGTATACTTAGACGATGTCACTGTTTCCTCTCACTTTTACCAAGCATTTTTCTTATTTAAAGGAAGTATTTGGTCAGATGTGTCACGCTTCTTTTAAACTAAAACCATACAAGAGTGCTTTTTTCAAGACTGAGATGAAATCTTAGGTCATAAAATTAATCACAATTGGATTTTACCCTTATCTGTTAAGATACAAGATATTTCAGACATGCCTGTTACTAAAAGCTTGCATGATATCCAAGTGTTTTTAGGGATGGTTGGCTATTACCACCAATTCATCCCCCATTTTGCTGAGATTGTGGAGCCTTTGGTTTACTTATTGCGCAAGGAAGTCCCTTTAATATGGGAAGAATTTCAGAAGCAAGCTTTTGATCTTTTGCACCAAGCCTTAATTAGTGCACCAATTTTAGCCTATCCTGATTTTTCCAAACTTTTTGTCTTATTTACTGATGCCAGTGATATTGCTATTGGTGCCATTCAGGCTCAACATGATACCAACCTGGTTGATCACCCCATCGCATACTATAATAAAACCCTTTCTAAGTCAGAACGAAATTATAGCGTTACCAAGAGATAATGCCTCGCAGTCTTATCCGCCATCAATCATTTACACCCTTACCTCTATGGCAAACATTTTACTATCATCACGTATTGCGCTTCCTTGAAGTGGTTGCAACAAATGAAGGATCCTGATGGGCGCTTAGATAGATGGGCGTTAAAGTTCCAGAATTATGACTTTACATTCAACATTGCGCTGGAGCTATTCATCAAACATTGATGGACTTTCTTGATTGCCTATACTAATGTTATTTTCTGCTGAGGAGGATCGCATCTATGACTTGATTGGTAGACCTGAGCTCTGGTATCATGAATCTAAGGATGTTATAATGGAGCTACAATCCTTAAATGAGGATGCTCAGGTTAAAGAAGGTTCATTATACAAGAAGTTGGGATCTAATTGGTTTCCCTTTATTCAGCCCTCTGCGAGGACTGATATTATAATGGAGGCTCATCAAACTGTAGGGCATGGAGCTGTTGCTAAGACCTTACAATGGTTGAAAAATCATTGTTACTGGGATAACATGCTGGAATCTGTACATAATGTGTTGGAGACTTGTCTCCTTGCCAACAACAACGTGGTGGAAATCTGATGTTCCAACACAAATTTGTGAAACCTTCAGAACCTTTTTCTACTATGAGTATTGATGTGGTAGTCCCTCTCCCTACTGCCACTTATGGACATCAATATATTATATTAGCTATCAGCCATTTTACCAAACAGATTGAAGCTAACTCAGTTTCCATGGTCACTGCTAAGGCTACTGCATCCTTCCTTTTTAAGCAAGTTTTCACCAGGCATGGTATCCCGAAAGTTATGTTATCAGATAATGGGACCAACTTCATTTCTCAGGTGGTATCCAAGCTTACTAATTTAATGGTTACTATCAGTCATTTACATCCCTTATAATCATTCTACTAATGGTGCATTCAAACGAGCAAATGGTACCCTTGTAGCCATTCATCAAAAGATGGCCTCCAAAAATCCTAGTAGATGAAATCTCTATTTGCCTATTGCGATTTTAGCTTATATGGTTAGCTACCATCATATAAATGGAATGTCTCCTTTTAAGGCTCTGTATGGTCACTATCCTATTCTACCCTCAAGTGTACAACCTATACTTGAGGATGCTACCCTGAAAAGTACTGATTTAGCTATGAGGAGACTAGTTGATGAATTCATCTAAATATAAGCTTTAGCTTTGAGTTCCCTTGCTGCTATCAACTTAAAAGAAGGAACAAAAATCAACTCTAGTAGACCTACGCTACCTGAATATTAAGTTGAGGATCTTATACTCTTCTATCATCATAGACCAGGAAGAAGGTTTCATAAACTTGACACCTTATGGGCTGGTCCTTATCATATAATTTATTGTCGGGATATTGAATACTCCATTGCAGCTATTGATACTGGTACTGTTATCAATAGAGTACATAGTAGATTTCTCTGTAAGTATATGCCCCCTAGGCAAGATCTTGAGGGGGGCATTGTTGGGGATTCAACTACAATGACTGAAATTACTCAAGATCAAGATTGGATATCTCAGTCTAATGAGATTGTAAAATCCATGTCAGAGATATCTGATTCTAAAATAGAACAACAATCAACCCTTCAGAGTTATCAACCTCCTCTGAAGGATGATGCTAAACTATCTGACAAGGCAAAACATCATACAAGAGGTTAATCTCATCTAATAATAATCTTATCATATCTGACCATCACAAATATGGCATTAATAATCAGTAATATTGGTCATCTAATAGGAAAGATCTTAACTCAGGTGCATCCCAAAAATCCTCATGAAGAACTACTAAATCTACCCCTATAAATATCCCTCGTTTCTAATGAATAAAGTACCTCAATTTTCGTCTCACGTAGCTAAATATTGGCCTATTCATACAGTATTATGTATTTCCGATTGGAATCAATTATAGCAACGGAACTAATAACTTCATTGCATCTGTTTCTATCTTTGCTAGAGCCACGAAACTATTAATTTTGTAGCCTTTGTAGTGCCTGCTTATCTTAATTTCTACCGAAATTTTAATAAGGTCCTTCATTGTCCAGATTATATCTTCATAATTTTAAGCTTATTTGAAGGTGAGAGCATAAGTAGACTGCATATCTTCAAGAGAAGCTTGATGAAGTAATGACATTTTTAAAGAGTTTTTCCAAGGGTGAGCATTTAAGCTCTGGGTGCAGCTTGTAAAGGGTACCTGGCAGAAAGCACCACTTTTTGTTGGGTTTTAAGAGGTCTTAAGGCTAGTCTTTTGAAGCTTGCAGAGTTGGACAGGAGAGGCTAAATAATCAGAGGGAACTTGGCTAGATAGAGGCCAGAGTTTCTGAGAGAGAATGTTGATAATTAGTCTTGCTGGCCAGGGCAGAGCGGGGAGAGCTGGAAAGCAGTAGGGATTTCCAGTAGCTAATATAAATGGGGACTTAACCTAGACAGGTACAGAGGTCCCAAGAGCAAGAATTTCTACTAAAGAGACAAATTAGGTAGAGCGTAAAAGTTATTTTATTGAGTAAATCATTTTTACCTTAAATAGTGCTAATAAAGAAAGGGATAAAATAAGGATATAATGAACAATCAGCACAAGCCCTTGTGGAATAGGAGCAGATAAGGAAATATTATCTTAAATCTTTTAGAGAAAAAAGAAGTATATGATAGATAAAGGACTCATAATATAAGGTAAGGTTAATGATAAGGTTAGATAACGTGAAAGTAAGGGATTCATTTTTTCCAGGGTAAAACAATAGTTGAAATGGGGATTATCAGGCTGGAGCATCGAATAGTGGAGCACTTCAATATTAATTTATCCTAGTTAATCATTTGGAAAATTTAGCAAAGTTAATTGGACTGGACTGATGCTAAAATATTAAAAAATAATATTATTCATGACCCTTCATCCCAACAAAGCATTGAGCGCTAAACTAAAGGTTAGTTGAGATTGCCTAAAGTGAATAATAAATTGAAAGCCTCAAGTCAAGGCTTCACTAAAATATAAAGAATCCTGACAGAGGGCTCGATAGCCTGTAGTCAGATTACTATAATGAACCATTCAGGCAGAGGCTCTGAACAATTATGGTATTTTTACAAAGCTACCAAAGCATTTTTAATACTTGTTTTAGTGATAACATGTAGTTTTAAATAGGCAATGCAGCTTCTATAGAATTGGTTTCTGGTTCCTGGCATTAATAGATAGCTGCTGAACCATAAATGTTACTCTACTGGAATAAACTAAGGTGTTGGAACCCGCTATGATCAGAAGATAATCCCAAGGGCTAAAATCTGTAAAGAATAAGTAATTAATATCCATTAAGCCAGCTGAAAAGGTGTGGCCTTTTGCCCTATGAAAACCCTATCTTTTATATAGATCAGTTCAGAATAAAATGCTTTAATATATAGTCTGTTTTACATTTATTGTAATTTTTAACTCTTGGAGTAGAGTTTTGGATTAATCATATATCTTTTGGATATCAGAATATTGTTAAAATCTCCATGGGAACTGTGTTATAATAACTGAGAATCTCTGAAATTGCAATCAGGTTAAGTTCTAAGATCAAGTTCATTTAAAGGGAGAGTTAGTGGGAAAAATACCCTTAGTTTAACAATATCTTCAAAGATCAGATGAACGCGTAGCAACTATCTACCTTTGGAGACAACGCTCCATAATGGGTGGAGGTTAAACTAGGGGGAACCAATACTATTTGCACCCATTTATTTATTTACTTTATTTAATTATCAACTATATCAATTATTTATCACAACGCACATAAAACATGTGCATTAAACTCAAGAGTACAGCGAGAGTAGTCAAAAAGTTGGCATTTGATGCTCACTACAGGGGTAGCTGAGTTTATGAGCTAAAAGTATTAGTATATTATCTCAGCAATGTCCTATAAGACAGAACTTTGGAAGCTCTGGTCAGAGTTAGAATTTGTTAACCTAAATATGCTAATATCAGCATCACAAGCTTATTTCACTACCTTGGAAGAGCATGTGATAAAAGCTGGGGAAATAATTCCAGCCAATGAGGATCAAAATATGCAGAATTCAAAAATTGACTTTATGGAGAAATACGATGATTAAGAAGAATCAAGTTTTGATGGGGAAGAAACCAAATGTACCAATTTGGACAGAATAAATCAAGAAACCACAATCTGAAAGGTGGTGCAATAGGGAGATTTCTTTCCGCTTAGCATAACTTTCTGAGCAAATTATATAATTAAAAAGTAAATCTTGATTTCCCGCTGTAGTTTCACTCTGATGTCCTCAGAATTCTCACCAGCTGCCCCAGTGTGGGGCAGCGGCAAAACTCCCCTGCCATTTTCCATCTGACAGGAAAACGCAATTAGAATGAATCAAATAGTAATACTGAACCTCTGGGATGATTTTTTCCTCCCAAGGATCTTGACGCCCAACTTGCTCAAATCCAAGTGGTGCCTCATTGCCCCTGGTGCTCCCCCAGAGCAACATGCATTTTGTCCTTAGGGTCAAATATGGGAAACTTTTCCCCTACCACGACTAAGCCATTATCAAAATGGCACAGGCGGTGATGACCCCCACTGGATTCATAGATTTCCACCCCTATAAGGGGTATTTTGATCTCAGCTTCACCTGTGAAGCTGATGCCACCACTGTGGCAACTGTGCCCCTGGTCTTCCAGGGGCACCCCATTCCTAACAACTTGGACTCAGATCCCAGCGGAGACCATTTTGGTGGTTCAGTTTGCTGGTTTGCCCATCCACCTTCCCCCTGAGGTGCTTTACCAGGAGCAGATGGAAGGTTTGGAAGCCTATGGCTCCAACCCCATCTTGCAATTTGTGGTCCCAAATGGGGCCACACGCCTTGCTGGGCCTTGGGCGTATGCCATGATCAGCACTGAATCAAACAATAGTGCCCCAATGATTCCCCCTCACACCACTATCCCTCTTCCCCTGACCATCCATTCTGGGCCTGAGTCAAGGGCGTATGTACAATATGTCCGTCCTGTATCAAGTTGGACCACTTAAAACGCAAGTGCTTATCTCTAGCTGCTTCCAATGGCACTAATTTTTTATCCTCCAGCCTCCAATATGCCGCCCACCCCACACCAGCTTTTGTATGGGATACAATCCTACCTCCCCCTCCCCTAAAGCCTGATGCTGCAGCTGCACCTGCAGCCAATCAGCCTCCTCTCCCCAGTGCCACAAATGCTACATCCAATAAAGCACAGTATTGGACCCCAGTTTGATCCCATGCATCCTCCAATGAATCAAAAAAACCTTATCTATATGCTGATTCCCCAATTCAATTCAACCAGAACCCATGGGAGTTGTTAGCTGAAATTGATGAATTAGGCAATATCATTGAAGAACCATCTCTGCATGTTGACCAGTTCTGTAATGCAGAATGGGATGCAGAATTTCCTCCTCATTTATATGGCATACAGCCAAATTCTGAATCATTCTACAGCAACCACCAACTTGCAGTATAAGCAGCTCCCACACCATATTGTTGCCCCCTCCACAAAGCTGCCGCCAAATCAGTGGCGATGCTCACAGGAGGTATTCCACCTCCTTTTATCCTCATAAATCTTACTCCAAAAAGTAAGATTAATATGAACCAACTGCACAAAAATGTCAATGACGCTATCCAGAACATGGTAACTGTAGCACATTCCCTAAATCTAAATTACCTGAACCAATACTGCCACGTTTGTTAAATTACCAGACGCCCATGTCAAAGCTGAAAAAGCTTTAGCTGAATATATTACTGCCATTTTCATAGTTGGAAATTTCTCAAAAGTACCAATCATTAGAGATATCGAACCACATGCTGCCAATGCCTTGACGCCCTTGCTATCCACCTTGACATGTACCCTACTCTGGGATGAGGAAGCTGCTGCTGAAGATGAGTCCCCTGATCTCCCCTCTCCTTCCATCATGGAGGGATAAATGGTCTCCACTCCCCACCTGGTTGGTTGTTTTGTTTGGTGTGATTCATTCAATCCACTCATTTGGGCATTTTTTCAATTAGTTAAGTTATTTTAGTTTTAGTTTAGTAATGTATGTCCCCTGGTTGGCTTACCTCAGTTAAATAGAAAAAGGTGGTGCAACAGGACATTTTGCCAACCAAAGTTGGTGGAAGAACTTGAGAAAAAATATGAATCTTATGTTTCCTCAAGAGGAGGAATAAACTGCTTGATATTTGGTAAAAGGTTTTGCAGTATAAATAAAGAACAATCTAGCACAACAAGGAAACTTGTTCTGCCAGGTATCTACTCAAATGAATAAGATACTACAGATTTAATTATGAAGTACCTAAGGAAAGATCAACAGTATCAGGATACAATGACGAGTATGAATGTTATCATGAGAGTGAGGTCAAAAATGAAGGTGATTGATCCAGAAATTGGGGATAAAGTTGCTTGATCTAGTGCTAATTAATTGATGAAAATGGCAAAAAATGCTGATAATGATAATTAAATACAAGTCAAAATTATGAGGCTAATGTTTTATTTTATTTGAGGTGGGCTGATCTGGGGACAATACCGCACTGATTAATGGGAAATCAAATAAATGGGAAAGGAGGATAAAATCTGAAAAACCTCCATGCGCGGCATATGATAGGCCAGAAACTCCATGGACTGTCTTTGCTATTTGCTATCTCAGTTTGGGCATTGGTGTGCAACACCAAAGTCATAATTGTCCCCTACCCAAAGTTCCAGTACCAGAATCAAACTCGGGGAGGCAGCAGTAGAGGTCCCTATTGATGAGGCTAATGTTACAATACCAATCTTTGTAATTAAGGGATCATTTCCAGATCTTTCAGCATAATTAATTTGGATATTAGGAATGACAATTGAGGCTGAAAAGCAATTTATAAAGAAAAATAATGATTTAATGGAACTGGTGATTGGTAATAGAGTTGCCTATTATGATGTCAGAGAAATTAGAGTTAGCTGTCAAAAAATGAATTGAAATTAGGACCTGTCAAAATCACTGACAAGTCAGGAATGAAGCCCAGTAAATAGGATTATTTTTGAGATTATCTCCAAGTCAGCAACGGATGCCTATACTATAAAGAATATCAGGGATGGTGATATAGTGAACAGGGTCTATAATAAATACTTGAAGTATTGGATCTAAGAAAAATTTGCACAGTTTCTGAGATTGCTGAACCTATATGTTAAGTCCTGGTGTATCCTTTTAGTTTTAAAAGAGACCTCTGAACCAAAATACATGTTTAGGTTTGAGATAAAAACCTCTAAAATAGAGTAGTATAGTTGGGAAAAATGGTCCTCTATAAACTACTGATAGGTTATTTTGATTGCATATAAAATATATACAAGGTCTGTCAGAGGAACTGCATGTTTTGTATTGGGTAGTGCAGCTGAGCAGTTGGCGTCAGTGAGTGTGGGTTGGCCTTGAATTGTTTTTTAGAGTGGGAAGTTTAGTTGCTGCCATGTCATGAAATGTGGGGCATTGTATTTTGCTCTCCAGTAGTTTTTTTAAAACAAGGAGTCAGTGACACAAACAAAACGTGAATTTTGCACCCATTATAATATTTCATTCCGCTGGCTTGTTCCAGAGTGCAACACCATTTTTAGATGTTTTGAAAACTTCAACACAACTGACTCTGTAATGAAGAAAAAACACCTGGCCCTGTCAACACAGCCCATATTAAAAAACATTAAGTGTGTTAGAATTACTGAGATACAGATCCCTAAACTATTAGTTTCAAGTGTGCTGCAAGTTTAGGGATTAATGAGTCAACATTGTGAAGGATTCTGCACAAAGATCTTAGTTATCACCTATACAAAATTTAGTTATGTTCTCAGCTTAGCGTAGATGACTATGAACAGTGTCATGACTTGTGAAACCATGCTTGAAACCATGGTCAATGATGAAAACTTTTAGTTTCTCATGAGTGATAAATCACATTTTCATGTAAATGGGTTTATTAACAAACAAACTATAAAAAATTGTTGTAATAAAAATCTTCATATGCTAAATGAGTTCCCTTTTCAAAGCCCAAAAGTAACTGTATGGTTTGAAATTGGTGAGAAGGGCATTATTGGGCCGCACTTTGAGAAAAACAACATTACTGTGACTGTTAATTCAGAGTGCTACATTATGATGCTCCAAACCTTCTTCTTCACAGAACTTTGACGTCACAGATAGGTAATAAGGAGAGTATGGTTTCAACAGGATGGTGCAACTGCACACATATCTCTTAATTCAATATCTGTCTTATGGGATCAGTTTCCAGGACACCTTATTTCCAGATATGGTAATCTTGGCTGGCATACTCACTCCCCTAATCTAAGCTTATATAACTTCTTTTTGTGTGGATATCTCAAGTCTAAATATATGTTAGCAAGCCACACTGCCTTGAAGATCTGAAGATGGCAATTCAGAAGAAAATCATTTGTAATCCACATCAGATGTGAATTGATGCTAATTGGAGTTTTTGGGATTGGCTACAATTATGCATAAACATAAATGGCCATCATCTGAGCGTTGTGATCTTCAAAGCAAAAATCAACAGTAAAATCCCTAACATAAACTATGTACTATCATAAATAAAAATACTTTTCAAGCCAAACTGACTAAGTACATCTCTTTTGAAAAACATGTGATTCCCATGACAGACCTTGTATATAATTATATAAGGTAAAAAACTTAAGTTAAAAACATAGAAAAGATAAACAATGAATAATATATATTAAAAGATGATTTTTATTTTTCTGTGCTCAAAACTATCTGGCGGTGTACCCTATTATCATTGGTGGTTCAGCTCATGTTGAAACTAGAATCTACCATGAGTAGTCCCAAGATTTTAGAACAATTATGTTTATAAGGGTCATAATGGGTTATACTGGTTTCACTGTGAAGAATGCCTATGAAATAAGACCCACTCCTATTGAAAATAAAGAGCCCAACCTGGGGGGGATACAGGTTGACCAGTTAATATTTTTGGCAAAAGTGACCAAAATAGTTCTGGTGTGGCATGATGCCATGGTAACTGCACTTGAGAGATGGGTTTGGGTAGGAACCAGGGAAGAGGAGCTGCAATGCCAAGCATGGCATGAGAGCATTGAATGCAGACAGAGATGAGCTCCGCTGAAGTCTTAGAAGTATGTTGGCCAAAACATGACCATGGCCTGAAGCAGAGTCTATCCCTGAAGTTTCTATCTTCTTCTTGATAATCTGGTCAAACGGGGGGATATGTTAGAATTTTTGTTGACCACATTATCCATCTTACTTAAAGATAAGCATCTTGAAAATTGTTAGTAAAAATCTATTGTTCAGCAATGGTTGCCAACTAAAATATTACTAACAATTAACCAAAGGATGTAAATCTGATAATTGTTTTAAATAATGTTTTGTTGGATATCATTCCCAACAAAGTTGATGAGTAATTCAATAGGGCTTGATAGCCAATAGTCAGATTACTAGGGCGAATTGTTTAGGCTGAGGCACTAGATGATTATGGCATTTTTAAAAAGCTACCAAAGCATTTTTAATGCATTTTTTGGTGATAGTTTGTAGTTGTAAATAGGCAATGCAGCCCCTATAGAATTTATGTCTGGTTCCTGACACTAATAGATGGCTTCTGAACCATAAATGTTACTCTACTGGGATTAACTAACATGATGGAACCCATTATGTTTGAAAGTTAATCCCAAGGGTTAAAATCTGTGGAGAATAATCAATTAACCTCCAGTAAACTATCCAAAAAGTTGTGCGACTTTTTTTATAAAATTCCTAATTTTTGAAGTTCAGTTCAGAATAAAATGCTATAATATTTAGCATGTTCTAAAATTATTGTACTTTTGACTCTTGAAGTAGAGTTTTGGAAGGATCATGTATCCTTTTGCTATTTTATTATTGTTTAGATCTCCATGGGATCCTGTGTTAAGACTAACTGAGAATCTCTGAACTTATAATTAGGTTAAGTTCTAAGATCAAGTTCATTCAAAGAGAGAGTTAGAGGGAAAAATACCTTAAGTTCAACAATATCTTTAAAGATCAGGAGAGCGCCTAGCAACTGTTTATCCTTGGAGACAACACTCCATATTGGCTGTGAAGTTTCAACTAGGGTGATAGTCTCAATCTTATTACCAACCCATATATTTATTATCAACTATATTAATCACTTATTACAATGCACATAAAAACCTGTGCAGTAAACTCAAGAGCTATAGCAAGTGTAGTAAAAAATTTACACTTGTTGTTGAGCTTTCATAAACACAGACAACCCTCCAGTATCAATATTTTTGATTGGTGTTAATCCACTGAACTTGGTGGATAGAGGGATAAATGTATCTCACGATATCTTTTACCAGATGATCTTGAGTAGCAAGTTTCTTGATCATCTCACTAATGGTCATCACATGAAAAAGACAGCAGTTGTCATAAAACATACCTTGGTAATTATATTTACAAAGCTTGCCCAGTGTTCTTTGCTTGTATTAGTAGCAGTAAGGTGGTAATCTTAAAGTAACCATTCAGATACTTCCCACAGTTGAGCTTGAGAACAAATTGGATACCCAAACCCATGCTAGGGACTCTAACACACTGGAAGAGGGAAGCTTCACCCTAGGAGCTTTATCCCTCACTTTTGGAACTACAACATTAAAATAATAAATAATTGTGTTGCCTTTGCCTTTTGGCTCATAAGGTTAATTGGCGCCAAGGCCCAACGCAAAGCAGTTTATCTCCAGATATATAATAATATGTTGGATGCTCAGGGAACAAGGTGCGAGAGCCCCTGTAGTGAACACCACAATGTTGAAATTGGCGCTTAGGCATCAGATTTCAGATGCACAGATCAATAAAAAAGTATTAGGTGCTGTTAGATGACAGCAACCTTAGAAAACTTTCTAAGAGAGAAAATTTTGGAAAGAGGAAACTTTATTAAATAAAGAAGAGCATATTTTTAGTATCTACTACTGCCAAAGGATCTTCAGCTCACTAAAGTTGTCCTTTCTTTACTTTAGGCTTCTCCAGCAACAAAAGAAAAGATCCCCTTACAATTGGAATTACACCTAAAAATATTCCTTTTACACTAGATCTTTTATTGTGTAATTTGAGTTTACTAAGCAGCACTTAAAAGTGATAAACTAGTGGTTTATTTATCTAAAGTAGGCTAAGAAAGCAAATGACTAGGGCCCAGGGTGTTTCCATAATAGTTGCAATCCATTGATTGCAATTGAGATACCTTCAGTTGGTCATAAAAAAATAAGGACTCTCATACCAAATATTTTATACTAGCATAGGGGATAAGATATGTTATAAGGACTATAAATAAGTAGTAGTAGATATGCATTTCAAGAGCCATGAGACAAGGTAATTATTGGGATTCCTACCCGATTTGGAGATTAAGATATGTCAGATGAATAGAATTTGCTCACAACATGAATTGGGTTTGAACCCCAAGGTTAGGAAACTACAAGGGAGCGATAGTCAACTGCATAAGTTGAAGTTGATCCCTGACTTTGAGAGCTATTGAATTTCGTTGGGGATTCTCCCCAATAAATGTTTAAGTTGTTTGGTAAGATTGGGATTAATTCCCTTCAGCTGACACATCCAAATCTCTAATATGGGTAGGAATCCTGACAATAAGTCCCTCTAGATCTTAGCATAGGGGGGAAACAAACAGACTCTTACACAATTTAAAACGTTCCTATGAGCAGTTTATCTTGAAATTATTACCATTTTTTCAAAAACCTTTACCAAACATCTGGATCACCTCAGGAAAGTCTTTCAGCAGTTACGGCATTTGTCATTAAAACTAAAGCCATTAAAATGCTCTTTCTTTCAGAGTGAGACATATTTTTTGGGCCTTAAGGTAAGTAAAGCCAGAATATCCTCAATGGATGACAAGGTCTTGGCCTTTGCTAAGATGCCCCCCTAAATCCCTACAAGCTGTACAACTTTTATTAGAGATGGTGGTATATTATTGCCAGTTTATCCCCCACTTTTCAGACACCTTTAAGCCTCTAGTGTATTTACTGAAGAAAGGAATACCCTTTCAGAGGAAAGAAGAGCAACAGCAGGCCTTTGATCTACTACACGTCTCTCTCACCAACTCTCCAGTACTTTTTCATCTAAATTTTGATAAACTCTTTCTCCTCTTTACTGATGCTAGCAATATAGCCATTGGAGCTATACTATCTCAGCATGACAAAACTTAGTGGACCATCCTATCACCTAATATAGCAAGACCTTACCTGGAGTTGAACGCAACTGTAGCATTACAGAATGCAAATGCTTGGTGATCCTACTGGCCATTAAGAATTTCTGACCTTACTTGTACAGAATGCATTTTACCATAATTGCTGACCATGCTTTTTTGAAATGACTACAGCAAATGAAGGACACCAACAGGAGATCAGCCTGATGAGCGTTAAAACTTCAAAACTACGACTTTTTCATTATCCATTGACCAGGACCATACACCAAAATGTGGATTGTCTATCCTTGCTTCCCATATTAACTTTAACCAACCCTGAAGAGGATCAACTCTATGACTCCTAACACAATTGCATTTATGAAAGGATGAAACCCCAACCCTTTGAAAAAATTAGCAAAAAATCTTCAAATATTCAAGTCAAGATCAGGCAATTGTATAAACTTGTGTCCAAAAAGTGGGTGCCATATGTACAATTTTTGGCTCATATTAACTTCATATTAGAGGGACATTGGTAAGTTGACCACAAAGGAATTTGGAAAACCTACCAGTGGCTTAAGACTTAATGTTATTGGAAAGAAATGCTTGTTTTGATTCAGGATGTATTAGAGTTCTGCCTGGTATGAAAAAGTCAAGCTCGACCTAATACCTGATCTTAACATCCAGTGGTTCCACCCTGTGAACCCTTCCATACTATTAGCATTGAAGTTGTGGGACCTCTCCCTTAAGCCTCTAATGATCATCAGTTCCTCCTTCTAGCTGTGGACCATTTAATTAAGTGGATCAAAACAGTATCTATACCCTCAGCTTTGGCAAAGGCTACTGCCACATTTTTATATAATTTAAAGTATCACCCAACATGGGTGCCCTAATATCATTCTTTTCAATGAAAGGCAAAATTTCAATTGACGCTGGTGAAAGATCTAGCTAAACTGATGGGAACCACACAAGTATTCTCCACCCCCTACCATCCTGCAACCAATGGAATGGTAGAGTAGGCAAATGGTATTCTAACTGTAACCCTTTGTGAAATGGCTGACTGACCCCCTTCATTGGCCCCAATATTTGCCTATTGTAATTCTGGCCTATAGTATCAGCTAACAACAAATAACTAAGATGTCACCCTTCCAAGTGTTTTACAGAAGAAATCCACATCTGTCTTCTAAAGTGCATACTATACTTGACCAAGCCTCCCCCAAAGCCCCTGAAGTCACTATGTGAAGTATTGCTAAGAAAATTATCTGACTTCAGGCTCTGGCTTCCAAAACTTATCTGCTACCATTAGTAGAGAAACTAATCAATTCAATGATAAGCATGACTCCCTGCACACCTTCCAACCAGTTGACCTATATTTTTTCTACCATCATTGGCCTGGAGGTCATGACAAAAAATTGGCACCAACTGGTTGGATCATTACAAAGTCATTTATAAGTTGGGCAATGAACACTCAATTGTAGAGGTCATTTAGGATACTGTAGTAAACTGTGTATATAGTCATTTTCTCCATCCATTTTCCCCTCTATGCCAAGATCTAGAGAGGGTGTTGTCAGGATTTCTACCCAAATTGGAGACTTGGATGTGTCAGCTGAAGGGAATCAATCCCAACCTGATCAAATAACCCAAACCTTTATTGGGGATAATCCCTGACAAAATTTAAGGGCTCTTGAAGTCAGGATCAACCCCAACTTATGCAGTTGCCTAGTGCTCCCTTGGAGCTTCTTAATCTTGGGGTTCAACCCCAATCCATGCAGCAAGCAAATCCTATTTGACCAAGATAACTAGCCTGCCACAGAATCTCTGATTTGTGATAATTATAGATCTTAGCTTGGACTGCTTGGAGATTTACCAAAAAAACTCCCCTGATTTCCCATATATTATAAATTCTAAGCAAATAAAGATTACTCTCCTCTTTGCCCTTTTAAGTTGAATTGGCCTACCTCTATTAACTTAGGAAACATATATATTTAGGATTCAGTATTCAAGATATGATATCCAGAGTAAAGACTTTTGACCGAGAAAAGCAAAAAGGTATATTCCAACACCCAGGAGCTTCGGGTCTCCTGGCCTCAAATATTAAGGGATACATTGTATCAACCCCCATGGTCCTGACAGTGATCACTAAATTAGCCCTTTCAATGATTGATACATATATGCATCCAAAATATAAGGGGTTTATATAAATCTAAAAACACATATTTGCATAAAAAATGAGGGCTGTAAATCTAAAAATGCATATATGCATCCAAAAAATGAGGGTTATACATTTGTATTTTAAAATTTATTAAGTATTTATATTATAGACAAGGACCAAAATAATTATAAAAAGTGTAAACATTGGCTAAGGAATTTTTGCTAAATTTAAGGGCCAAAAAATAAAGGATTATTTATGAAAATCAGTGAAAGGGTTAAGGCAGCTGAAAATTGCACCGGTGGGGTTAGGGATTTGATCCGCTGTCCTAATTATTTATAACCAAAAGGCGCTGAGGCAAAATCACCAAAATTAATTTAATACAACTTTGGCAACATTCTACAAAGTCAGGGCTTACGGGGAAGGATACTCATAATAATTTATTAATCCTGTATTTAATTATTAGTTAAACTATAACATTAAATACATATTATATAAATGGATAGCTGGTCAAACCAATTGCAACTATGCTGCTGATTTCATTATGCGCTAGAATGAATGTTGCATACCAAAACTATGCAAGCTTTTTAAAGCAGCTATCTATATGAAGATTTATTATGTACATTTATTGCTTGTATTATACATATGATATTTATTGCTTGTACTTTTTGTGATAGTGTTTAGCTTGCGATAAAGCCGACGATTGTATATGGCTAATAACAAGTAAGCGTACTTTGCTAAATTCAAAAAATTGATACATAAGGCAAGCAAAAATAGCGTATGCCTGGTAATTAGATTTTATATACTGACAAAAGTATTTATGTAAAGACTAGCATTAATAATGATCTAGTTTGTTCTTGATAAAAACTTGCTTCTTGATAAAACTATGTTTCACTTATGAAATTGTCATGAGCAGGCAAAAATATAAATTGCTGTATTCTAAGATAAAGTATTGTAATTCTATATAGCTTTATATGCTATATCTCAGGTCTCTATCATTTTCCCCAAACATCAAAATGAATTATTGTATTATCTAGAATTTGACATGTTGGACATTATACCACAACAAAGAAAGTTTTTTTGTCGATTAATAGTTATAGCGGGTTGAGAAGCATTGTAACTTGGTACAAAGAGTGAATGAGTCTGTAAGTTTCAGTTGTTGAGCAGGCATG
This sequence comes from Massospora cicadina, assembly GCA_022478985.1. NCBI lineage: Eukaryota > Fungi > Entomophthoromycota > Entomophthoromycetes > Entomophthorales > Entomophthoraceae > Massospora > Massospora cicadina. The sequence goes on from JAKSZP010017263.1 coordinate 108,967, forward strand.
AGGTTGCTAGTCATAGGGGCCTCGAATAAGGCACGTGCAGATAATAGCTTCCCCTTGCTTGGGGCATTTGTAAAAAAGGATGAAGAGTGGTTCCATAGGAAGATGTGCCTGCGTGTAGGTTCATTCAAAAATAATGCAATGGCTCATTTATTGGTTCGAAAGATTAATCAAGGAAAAAAGGCTTGTATCATTAGTAAAATTTAAATGGTTGAAATCTTATTATTCAAAATAAGTATTGATCTAGCAATAACCAAAAAACTAAAAAAGGTAAAAACTCAAAACTTTAAAATATAAAATGCTCTACTTCCTATATATATATAGTAGCCTAAACTTTAAAAGACTAAAATATTATGTTATAAAACATTATCGCTTAAACAAGCTCAAAATTACGCAATCATGATTTTATCTTTAGGAAAAGAACTTAACTTACTTAGCAAGTTGAACTCGAATTACAAAAGCCTTTGACAATGCTAAACTCGTTTTTAGCAAATATAAAAAGAATTTAGGCTATTATATGGCAATAGCTTCTGCCAATTACTAATGCGCCCGAGCCAATCATCCTAAATTCAAAATTATTGATAACTATATGCCAATTTTTCTTTTCGCCTTTTCGAAATATGTTATTGAAGTTTATTTAAGTCCACTACAAGTATATAAAAATTAAAACCACTGATTATTCTGAAACTCTCAAGTATTCAACACGATGGTTTTTATAAAATTTCCAAGAGCCCAAAATACTATTTATCGAATCTTAAAAGTCAAAAAAACCACTTGGTAACCAAGTTTAAAACACGGAAAATAAATAAAACCTTTATTTTCAAAAAATTACTTGCTAAGTATCCTAGGACGAGACTTAATTACACACGCCGTGTGCTTAGGAAAGTCATCAACCTAAGAAATTGACTACCAAGAACTGTAGTACAATAAAGCAGAAAACAAAATCTGCAAAGGCTCTAGACACAGCGCAGGTTAAAACATAAAAAATAAAACTTTACCTAACGGGAGAGGCTGTACCAAAATCAGTATTAGCAGGATTGGTTTGAATACGGAGATTGGCTAAAGAGTTTTAGTTATTCACCATATAATTATTTGGATTCAAAAGATGAGCTTTTTGAAATTACTATAGTTTATAATCTGTTAAATCAAAAAAAATCTATAAAAGATAGCGCACATAAAGAAAATAAGGGTCAACTCGCGTTGAATAGGTTTCCTTTTTCAAAATTAAAAATAGACAATTCGACTATAACAAATATAAAATCAAACTTGTTAAAGAACTACAAGCTTACCGGCTAAAACGAAGGAGCCGACCGTAGAAATGAACCCCGACAAAAACGCATTATAGGGGAAGGTTCCCGCGATGAAAACGTAAATAAATTGAATGATTCCAGAAGCCATAATGAAGGCAAGATAAGAGTCAATTATTTTAAGATTTTGAGGGGTAGATGAAGAGTATGAGCGCCATAATTTTTTTACAAAGAAAGTGCTTGAGTTTGAAGAATTATTGGCCTTTACGCTGACTTTAGCTTTATTGTTAGACTTCATTTCAAAGTTATTGTTGGTATATGCCAGATATTGAACCTTATTTTTCTGTAAAATTCATTTATGCTCTTTAGTTGCCACTATTGTGCTTCGTAGCTAAACAATGTATCGACACCGTTCAGTTATTGATTGGTGGGTTAAAAGCTCTTGCATGAGAACTGTACTGTATACAAATCCGATAAAAATTAGGCAATAAGCTATTTACTTAAAACATTTACTGACATACTGATTGACTGAAATCTGAAACCTTCGAGTCTGATAAGTTCAATCTATTTGGGCGAGTGGGTGTGAATTGGCGAATATTATCGAATAATTCACCAAATTACTCACCCAAAACTAAACAAAACCAGTGTTAAAATTTTAAGATTATTATTGCTTATTAAGTAGATTTAGGATAACCAGCTCACCAGCCTCGAGGGCAACAGCGGAGCTGTTAGTCCGAGTGGCTCAAGATTAGTGCTGGCATAGTCTTTAGGCTGTCAGTGCAAGCTCATAAATAAATCTGAGCAACGCAGGGTAACTCCACTTTTTTAAATAAAAATGGAAAAAAGAACTTCCTTAAAAAAGACACTAGAAAGTATAAAATACCTAAGAAATTATGAATGCTCTAAAAACCCTTTTTGTAGTCAGCAGCTGTATTTTAAACTGATTTACAATAGGCTTTTATGTATATATAGTCAGCACTGTATATTCTAAGTTGCTTATGTTTAACTTGGACCTAATCCGAAATAAACTCTAAATTATATTTGTGAGCAAAATTCTGTCAGGTTAGAATATGGTGCCAACTTCAAAAAGGGTTTTATTGAGAATTTATATATTTCAATTAGTTCATATATTTTAGTACCTTTGTTGAGAGGTTCTTTTTCCCCAAAAAATTTTGTAGGCAATTCTTTTTCCCAAATTATTTAAGAGCAGTTTTTCCCCAGAAAAATAGTATATTTTAAAAGTGGTTCTTTTTTCCCAATTTTATTCTAAAAAATCATTATCTCTATATATCCCTTTTATAACCTCACTATTTCTATATAAAAATAAACATTATTATATATATTTTATTATAGTATCTCATAAACAAATATACTAATAAGTCGACCATCTAGTACTAAAAAAATATACTAATAAGTCATCTTATTATACTTAATTGATTTTATTGTTCAATATATGCTAAATTTACTGCTTGCCAACTGCAATATTCATTTTATTAAATTTTGTTGATTTTATTTGGTCAATCTATGCTAAATTTACTGATCACCATCTACAATAATTCATTTCATCAAATTTAGTTGATTTAATTGGTCATATGAAAAATTAAAGGCATCTATAATAATTTAAGCTCAGCATTCTATGATCTCATACTTGCCTGGATTTTGAACATACCCCTCAGTCATAGAATATATATCAAGTCAAAAGTTGATTTGAAACTATCACTTGTCCAATACCAGAATTAAGTTTATCCAGCAATGGACTATTCCAGCAATAGAAATCCATTTCTTCCAGTCCATTTTAGTATACTTACTAAATTAATGGTCAGATACTGGATCAATCCTTATAACACAATTCTTTTTACATATTAGTATACCTTTTTAGAAAAAGTGACCTGGTATAGTTTAGCAAAAGCATCTTTTTTAGTTTTAAACTACTGCTCTAATTAGAGCTGTATATAAAACTTTCAATGGTACAGTTACAAAAGGAAATTTTGCCTGGCAGAGCTTAGCTCATAGAGCTGACAGCCTACAGTAACTTTCTTTTTTAAGAAAAACAAAAAATCCCTCAAAATAGGCAACCCATCCAATGGGGATGCATCCACTGACACTAATAGTATCTGCAATGAGGCCCAAGTAAACCAAATAAACTCAACAAATAAAAGTGCCAGTAATATGACCAAAGTAAAACAAAGAAACTCAGTCACAAATGCCACAATCAACGTGAAAAAGATAGAAACAACTAGTAGAATGGGAACACAAACCCCTCCAAAGGTATCTCAACCTCAACGGGTACCAACAGCCACTACTTTGGTGGAGTCTGGTAGTCCCACCAATGGGGCAACTCATGGCAATGCAAAGGTACTGGTGGGTGTCAGGAACTGGAATATCTTTAACCCAGTCTGGAATAGCAACTTGTGAACTTGCCATACCTGAGCTAAGAGTCCAGTATAATAAGGGAAGGATGCAGATAAAAAATATAATAGCTGTGAATAAAGGTCTGTTGGGCCCTAATATAGGTTGTAGAGCTTCAGCTAGACCAACCCCTGTTAGGGCCAAGATACCAGTGACAGTGGGTAATTGTGAAATTGAGTTAGAGGAATTATTTGGATTTTCAGAGTTGTTTAATTGATATATGATTGATAATAAAGATCCTTGTACTTTACTAAGGATCACAAGCAAGTAAATTAAGTAAGTATTTAGAAGCATTTTAACTTTATTGACTGCAAGGAATAATTTTAGAAATATTCATCTTATATTCACTTTTTCAGACTAATTGAACTAGCTTTAGGGCTTACTTGATTCTTATCTAGCTTTAGATTATTTAGGCTCTTCCTGTCTTAGATAACCAAAGCTTAGACTAGTAGTCAACTGCCTAGTTAGGGCTACTAAGACCTGGCCCAGGTGTTCCAATATTTGATTCAAATTTGATAGGCTTGAATTGACTCATCTGACTCATTATTCATCTACTATGTGACTTTGCTATCATCTTTGATTGTTTAAGATGATTACATATATCATATATTCTATCAATAAGAACTGATATATCAGGGACATCTTTCATGTCAGGCTTTGCCCTGACAGTGGGCAATACCCCTGAAAAGTTCTTTCTTGGCCTAGTACCCCCAATACTGAGTACCTGCCCTCCCAGGGATAGCATAAGCCCTATCTACTAGGGGGCCAATACCCAACAGTTCATTCCCCATGAAGGGAAATGATCACCCTAAATTAAATAAAGAAAATCAGGGGAGATCAATATCAATACAACTGGAGTAATCTTTTTGCCAGTTTTCCCTAGCAAAAACAGGTCCCGTCATTTGACTAGTCCCTTATCAGGTCTAAAACCTGATGAGGTTATGGTTGCTTCAGGAATCCCCAATGGCAATAAAGCTAGAGGAAATTTGTCAGAAATTGTCCCTTACAAAAGTCAGTCCAGCCATTTGATTAAAACCTTATTGGGTCCAAAACCCAATGAGGTTATGATCACTTCAGGAATCTCTCAATAGCAACAAAACTGGAGGAAATTTGTCAGCAATCATCCTTATTAAAATTCATTACACCATTTAAATATCCCTTTATCAGTTTCAAAACCCAATGAGGTTATGCTCACTTTGGGAATCCCCTTAAGCAATAAAACATGAAGAAATTTTTCAGTAAATATCCCAGATAAAAATTGGTCCCCTCATTTGACTAACCCCTTGTTGGGCCTAAACTCAGATGAGGTTATAGTCATTTAATATCTGACTTGGATTTATTAGACAACCTAAACCCATTACTAAAAAACAAAAATATAACAGCAAAAAACCCTTGAATATGACAAATCAAATTAAGAGATAAAATGTAGTACTAAAAAAATTAAGAGATAAAAATTGTAGCCTATAACACATCAGTAAAATATACACTGATGCAGAGAAACATGCTAAACCATAGAAGCATCTCCACATGTAAGGTTATGCAATGGAAAAATCTGCAGTTCTTATATGTAACGGTGACCCAATGGGTTTCAAAAGCCATATCCACTGCTACAGCAACAACATGGCGCACAAACAAAATTTTTCTGGAGCCACAAAATGGTGAATTGATACAAATCCTGATCAAGTCAGTGATATTCTTCAAATTGTTGTGCATATACATAGAGCATGCCCTCAAGTGGATGAAACTGCCAGTAGACCACCAAGTGGTGGAGGCAGAAGTCCATGAGGACGTAAAGCCCAGGAATGCTAAGGCATAGCTAGGTGGAGGTATTGACCTCTATGACGCCATGGAGTTCAACAAGGCAGGTATTCCCACAAAAATGGCAGCTTTATTCAAATGCTCAGGGACTTTGCTGTCATAATTAGATGCCTACATAAAATGTTCCCTAATGCTACAATTGCAATTAATTGGTCATGCTATGATCTCCCTGCCAAAACAGCGCTCATATAGTACAATAATACCTTTTCACCCATCAAGGCACTACCATGGATTATGGGAGGGTTTAAGGCCACCGAAGCCCTGCACTGGCTATACATGTAGATCCCACACCATGGCATCTAACCTGCTACAAGCTGGTTGGATGAAGGAAAAAGCAGCATAATGGGGCTATTCTGTGAGTGGTCACCAGAAATTGCTATTAACTGGAGTGCAATGGTTTTACCACAGCCAAGATGAAGTATTGGCTTTGCTCCATTACCACAATGAATCAAGTATGGGACTGGGCCAGATTGGGGGTAACAAAAGATATTTATGAGACCCTATGAAAATGCTCCTCCATATTGAAAAAATGGAACCTCTGGTGGGATCATGCCCACTGGGCACAGCAGCGGACTGGGATGCAGTGGGATTCACCCTCAACACAGCCCAATATGGATAAATGTGAGATCCTGCCCCAAGAAGCAGTGACCATGTGATGGGTATGGCCCCTGAACTCAGATGGGATTAGCTAATGATGGTCATCTGAGTCAAATTGATTCACAACTGGAAACAGTCATTCCCCAAGCCCTCCCTTGCCACCCCCTACATAGCAAAGGGGTTTACCCCTGCAGAAGCCTTCCAGTGGAGTGAAGCGGAGTTTCCAGCAGAAGTAGCACACCTGTTCACCCATGCTGGGTGTCATGGTTGAATGACATCATAGTGGTGACCAACCTTAAGGATAAGGCTGGGTGCCAAGAGGCCCAGAAGGTGAAGTTACAGGCCCTCCCTGACCTTAGGCATACAATAGACCAACGCTGGGTACAGTCTAAATATGTCCAGGTTGATATTAGTGTGGTGCCAAATGCCCAGCCCCTTACATTAGCCCAGGCGTTAAAATGGATGGTCTATGTAATTAATATGGACGGTTCCATTCGGTTAGTCAAGGAACAGGGTTTCAAAACCCGTTCCATTTATGAAACAACGCGTTTGGGTCAGAATCAACTTCAATAGATTACTTGAGTGAAGTCAGTTTTGGCATATTTGACCAATTTGGATGGTTATGTTTGCTTATTGGTGGGTCAGTTCTTAGGCCCACTTCAGTGAACCCCTTTTTCCATGATGTAGTTTAATTTCTGCTTCCCATGACCAACACTCCTTGTTGGTCATCTTCCCAATAAAATTCCCTGTTTACCATTTTATTAAAAATGCTATTATGAATAATCCTGTGCATGGACCCCTTTGAGGAGGTCTCACACTACATTTACCAAAAATTTTACAGATGATCTGGTTAGCCCCTAGTGCACCATTGGTTCACCCAGGTTTCCTCCATCCTTGGATGCTTACCCTTTTCACTTTTTGAGCACTGCGTCATTTTTGGTGGTATTTTATTATAATAATCACACTTTTCCCTTAAGTTATTATTGCTTGAGCACCCTCTTCTGGCTCTGGTAACTTTGGTATTAATGGATGGTTTCCGTGCATTGGCTCTGTGCACCAAGCACCACCACGCTGGAAACAGGAGAGTTATAGACACTCTCCTTACATTAGTCGACCAACCCTTCAATTCTATGTGCACAAACTTTTTCCGTGTGGTACTTTTACAAAGTGGAATTGGTGGGCACCAGCTGTGGGCTTTGGCTGTGGCCAGTCGCGCTTCTGTTTCCTCTTTTTTCTGAAGGTTGGAGAAACTCAGCATTATTATGGTTGCCTCCAACTGGAAAATATCCACCCTTCATGCTCGTACCTGGTGGATACAGATGCTTTGAGGTCTAAAATTCATGATTCCCTAACTTTCTGCCCAAAATTATCAATTGCAATTTTACCAAATGGGTTTTAATTTGACAGCGCGTTCAGACAATTCTTGCAGAATTGGTGCAGATGGCCCTGGGGGTGTTGGCCTTGGATAACGTCAGGAATTTTGTTGCTGTTATGGGAATAGGGTCATTCACATCTAAAAACGCGTTTTATGATAGAACCACTATGTATACTTCTGAACCATATTTTCTCTCTCATGGCTCAGAGAAGGACTCTATTAATGTGTACCAAATCACCCCAGAAAATCCCCTTTTGACCTCTTCCATGATTTGCTGCACTCAGGAAGTTGAAAAGGAGTTGCGCTTTCAATATGAAAATGTTTATGCCCCTGCTGAAGATAGGGTGGGATATGTGGCCTCAGTAGTAAGAGTGGCAATCATCCCTCTCCATTCTTTGATTAAAAATCATACCAGGGTGACATGTTACTGCCAAATGAAGAGTTTGGTGGTAAATTACTGGCGTTTTTAGCTTTAAATAAAGACCATTCTGGGTATTTTCTACTGAATACTATCCTTTCCTCCCCTTTAGGGAAATTCAGCACCACTATTTTGGTGGATATTGGTGCCATGGAAAACTTTATGGACCTGAGCCTAGCCGACTACCTTGGGCTGCATTACTTTCCTGGTGGTATAGTTAGGGGAGAGGCATTCCAAGGTATTCCCACTCTGAAGGTCGTTGGGACAGCGGACTATCAGGTTGGCAAATACCACTTGTCCAATCACTTCCAAGCTATCAAAAACCTCCTGTAATCTATCATTTTGGGGCTGGAGTGGTGGCGAAAGTTTGACATTAGAACCAACTTGAAAGAGAATATCTTACCCTAACAGTAAAGAATGGTCGCACACTTGTTGTTCCTTTGTCTGAGGCTAACGCTCAGGGCGACTTGCCCCACTGGCCACACCTTCACACACTTAGCCTTGCCTCTATGCTGAAACCATCAGTGGAAGTTCCTATACTTTCTTGCTTGGAGGGTTTGGAATACTCTTTTGATCCAGCATCCACCAACGCAATCCCTGATCATTCTGAGTATGACTGTGACTAGAAACTCAATGTGAATCTGGTGCGGATTTCTTCCCCTACTTATCCACTAACTGTCTGGGAGGAAGAGGCGTTAGATGTGTGGTGAAAGAGCAGTTAGCCAAAGGAGCGATTTATCAGCGTACCTCCCCTGTATGCTCCCCACTTCTCTTTGTTGAGAAGGCTGATGGTACTCTATGCCCATGCGTAGGCTATAGGAACCTCAACAACGTCACTGTACCAGATCTACATACCATCCTTTTGGATTCTCAGATTGCGCGCTATGTGGAGAAGGTTAAGGTCTTTTCCAAGCTAGATTGCCTCAATGCGTTCAATCAAATTGGATTAAAAGGTACAAGAATGGTTAACCGCCTTCTGTATCAGAAAAGGGATTTTCCAGTTTCAGGTCATGCCCTTTGGGCTTAAGAATTCCCCTGCTATCTTTCAACGCCACATTGATGCAGCGTTGGGATACTTGTTAGAGGTATGCGCAGTTACCTACATGGATGATATCCTGGTGTTTTCCCCTGACCAGGAGTCCCATGCAGTACACCTTTGGCAAGTGGTGGATATTAAAGGCAGCCAGCCTTACACTGAAGATAAGTAAGTGTGAATTTTCCAAGTCCCAGATTAATTTTCTGGGAAGCGTCGTGTTTGACCAAGGACACATGATAACTCCAAAAAAGGAGAAGGCGATTTGTGAGTGGCCCACCCACACCTTAGTCAAAGAATTGAGAAGCTTTTTGGGGACGTGTACATTCCTCAAGAACTTTATGCTGAATCTTTCCGAGGTGGCAGCACCCCTTATATAAGTCTAGCGGTGCAAAGGTGCTTCAGTAATCCTCCGTTTTGGAGGATACTTTCCAAGAAGTGAAGTGGATCCTATTGTCCACGTCTGTCCTTCGCCATGTCACCCCTTCCAAAGAGTTCATTGTTTCTATGGATGCCTTCAACTTCGCCATAGTGGCTGCCTTGTTACAAGTAGGCGAAAATGGGATAGAGAATCCGGTGGGATATTTTTCCAGGAAAATGTCTCTGCCTGAGTTGAATTACGCCATTTACAACAAGGAGTTACTAGCAGTGGTGGAGGTGCTGACATATTGGCGTCACCACTTGCATGGCTCTACCCAACCATTCCACATATGTACAGATCACCGTGCCTTGCTGTACTACCATGTCCCTCAAGTCCTAACCCCACGGCAGGCCCATTGGCATGAGACCCTTTCCCAATTTGCCTTTCCTTATGAATTCACCAAGGGCAAGGATAATGGTTTGGCAGATGCTTTAAGCCGCAACCCTGCTTTATCTCCTTATCCAAAGGAGATGGAATTCCACAACACACAGGTGATGATCCCTCCAAATAAAATTATGTCTCAACTTCCCTCTCCCCCAGCCAATGGGCCAGCGCTTGCACCTCTGGAAAATGTGGAGGAATATGGTATGTTCAGAAAGGTGGTCCTTTCTCAGCCGCTATCTGCTGAATATACTATGGTACTTGCTAAGAGCGCTTTAAATCAAGAGGACCTATCCAGGGTTATCACGTAAAGGATGAGATGGTGTGGTTTCAGGGGCGCCTTTGGGTACCTGCTGGACCACTGCGCCTGGAAATCATCTGGGCCATCATGATGGAATCACCTTTGGTTATCATGAGAAAGCAAAGACCTTGGAGTTGATACATCGCACCTACAATTGGAAGGGCTTGCCTGCTCAGCTGGGGCAATATTGTAAGGAGTGTTTGATCTGCAACCAAATGAAGCCAAATCGTCAACCTTTAGCAGGGTTGTTGGTACCAGTCCAGAAAGCGAAGGGCCCTAGACTTCCTATCATTGGATTTCATTGTGGAACTACCTGTATCTGATGGTTATGATGCCATCATGGTGGTGGTGAACCATTTTATGAAGTTCGCCCATTTCATTCCTTGCAGAACGACAATAACCGCAGTTAGATGGATAGGCTCTTCGTCACACATGTGTTTGCATTCCATGGGGTCCCCAAGAGATTATCAGTGACTGGGGACCCCAATTTACCTCCATCTTTTGGGAAGAGTTGTGTAAGACTCTTCATATTCGCCCTTGCCATTTGACTGCCTATCACCCTCAATCAGATGGGCAGACTGAATGAGTGAACCAGTGCTTGGAGAAGTTCCTGCGGTGTTACACCACCGCGGATCATTCAGATTGGGCTTCTCATCTTCCTATGGCCCAATTTAGTTACAATACGTTGCATTCTTTGATTGGTTGTTCCCCTTTTTTCGCCAGCCATGGCTTTAACCCCACCTTTAACATGGAGCCCAGCTATGGTTCTAAGGTTGAAGCGGTGGTGGACTTTGCCAAGACAATCAAGAAGGTCTACCAGGGGGTTTCCACAAGCTTAGAGGCGGCAATGCAAGTGTATAAGGAGAACGCTGATGGGAAGCGCTGAGTGGGTCCTGCGTAAAAGGAAGGGGATCTCGCGATGCTTGATGCTCATAACATCCCTATCAAGCAGCCATGAAAGAAGCAGGGATCAAAGAGGATTGGCCCCTATCGCTTTGTTAGAAAGGTGGGCCATGCCTCATACCAGCTAGATCTTCCCCCTTCATTTAGATCTTCTCTGTGTTTCATGAAAGCAGACTGACGTTGTTTGAGGGCCCCCACCAGAGACTCCTGAGGCCTATCTCGTGGATGGGGCACCAGAGTGGGAAGTGGAGGAAATAGTAGCCTCCCACCATGTTAAGAGAAGACTTGAGTACCTGGTATCCTGGAAGGGTTTTGATGCTGCAGAAAACAGTTGGGTTCCAGCATACAACTGTGTGCATGCCCAAGATCTGATTGAAGCCTTCCACAAGCGTTTCCCCCAGGCTGCTGGATCTCAACCCAAACTGACCGTTGCCTGTTATGCGCTGGCCCCTGCCCACAAGAACTTTTCCCTTGCGCAAGCCCCTGGAGGGGGGTTGAGCCCTGACGGGAGGAGAGGGTAATGTTATGATTGAATAAAAATCACAGTGGGGACCAACCTTAAGGATAAGGCTGGGCGCCAGGAGGCCCAGAAGATGAAGTTACAGGCCCTCCCTGACCTTAGGCATACACTATACCAACGCTGGGTACAGGCTAAATATGCTCAGGTTGGTACTAGTGAGGTGCCAAATGCCCAGCCCCATATGTCGGCCCAGGTGTTAAAACGGATGGTCTACATAATTAATGTGGACAGTTTTTATTTGGTTAGTCAAGAAATGGGGTTTCAAAACCCGTTCAAATTTATGAAACAATGCGTTCAGGTCAGATCCAACTTCAATTGATTACTTGAGTGAAGTCAGTTTTGGCATATTTGACCAATTTGGATGGTTGTGTTTGCTTATTGGTGGGTCAGTGCTTAGGCCAACTTCAGTAAACCCCTTTTTCCCTGATGTAGTTTAATTTCTGCTTCCCATGACCAACACTCCTTGCTGGTCATCTTCCCAATAAAAATTCCCTGTTTACCATTTTATTAAAAATGCTATTATGAATAATCCTGTGCATGGACCCCTTTGAGGAGGTCTCACACTACATTTACCAAAAAATTTTACAGATGATCTGGTTAGCACCTAGTGCACCGTTGGTTCACCCAGGTTCCCTCCATCCTGGGATGCTTATCCTTTATATTTTTGTGCATTGCGTCATTTTTGGTGGTATTTTTGTTATAATAATCACACTTTTCCCTTAAGTTATTATTGCTTGAGCACCCTCTTCTGGGCTCTGGTAACTTTGGTATTAATGGCTGGTTTCCGTGCATTGGCTCTGTGCACCAAGCACCACCACGCTGGAAACAGGAGAGTTATAGACACTCTCATTACACTGGTTGGAACAGCGTTACTGTCTGAGACTGGTGCCAATGTAGCACCATAACACTGGAAGTGCTGCTTATATATTTATATGAGGCATGCAGCCCTGAGGCCTCACTTACCTTGTATTGCTTTGGCTTTTTTTAGCACTAGTGGCGCCCAACTGGTATTTCTTTGGCTTCTCACCAACAGAAGCATTGGGAGGGCAAGCCCTCAAAATAGGCGTGACTATGGCTAGCACCATCCAAAAATGGGGTATCTATGCCCCAAGTGCAAGCTTTCTTGACCTGAGGATTCAACTTGGATAAAGCAATCATCTGTGTTGGGACACAAGGGAGCAACTCCTAACTGGCCCATATTATACCAGGGCCCCAAAGACCCCAGCAAGTTAATAGGCCTTCAAGGCTTTAAGTAAAGCTAAAATAGGAAAAGAGATTGTGAAATAAGATGTTTATTATAATAAAGCCTTGAGGTATTTGTAAAAAATTGAGGGTAGAGAGGTATTGGGAAAGAGAGAAATCACATAGGGAAAGTTTTAGCATCAAATTGCTGATGGCAATATAAAATATAAATAATATTATTAATATAAGGGAGTGGGACCATCCTCAGCATAATTTGCCAATGATCCCAAAAGGGTAGTTGATTGGGGTGTGAGCGCCAAGATGGGATTTGCCAACCAAATAGGTTTTGATATCCTCATCATTAGTCACTGGTACTAAATTATTATTTAATTAAATACTATTGGGGCCATTCTCCCTCTTTCCACTTGGTGTAACTTTCTGAGCAAATTATATGGAAAAAGTAAATATTGATCATCCGCCATAGTTTTGCTTCGATGTCCTTGGATCTCCAACAGCTGTCCCAGTGTGGGGCAGCGGTAAAACTCCACCCACCATTTTCCATCTGACAGGAAAACGCGCTTGGACTGGCTCACCCAGCCATACCAAACACCTGGGACGATTCATTCCTCAGAAGGATCTTGACGCCTACCTCGCTCAAACTCAAGTGGTGCCCCATTGCCCCCTGGTGTTCCCCAGAGCAACATGCATTTCGGCTTTAGGGTTGAATATGGGCAACGTTTCCCCTACCACGACCAAGCCATTATCGAAATAGCTCAGTCAGCAATGCGTCCCACCACTACTATTGACTTCTGCCCCTATAAGGGGTACTTTGATCTCAGCTTCACAGGTGAAGCTGATGCCGCCATTGCAGCAACCATGCCCCTGGTTTTCCAGGGTACCCCTCTCCCAAAAACTTGGACCTGGATCCCAGTCACCACTTATGGTGGTTCAGTTCATTGGTTTGCTCACCCACCTCTCACCTGAGATGCTCCACCAGGAGCTTATGGAAGGTTTGGCAGCCTATGGCTCCAACCTCATCTTGCAATTTGTGGTCCCAAATGGGGCTTCATGCCTCACTGGGCCTCGGACATATGTCACAATCAGCTCTGAATCAAACAAAATTGCCCCATCAATTCCCCCTTGTACCATTATCCCCTCTGCCCTATACCATCCATTCTGGGCCTGTGTCGAGGGCAGATGGTTGATCTGTCTATCCTTTTTTCAAGTTGGACCATTTGAAATGCAAGTGCCCATCCCTAGCTGCTTCTGACGGAGCTGATTTTTCATCCACTGGCCTCTAATCCGCCACCCACCCCGCGCCAGCTTCAGTATGGGGTGCAATCCTACCTCCCCATCCCCCAAAACCTGATGCTGCAGCTGCACCTGCAGCGACCAATCAGCTTCCTTCTCGCATCAGTGCCACAAATGCTCCCTCCAATCAAGCACCAGATTGGGCCCCAGTTCAATCCCATACTTCATCCAATAAATCAACCAAACCTCAACCATACACTAATTCCCCAATTTAATTCAACCAGAACTCATGGGAGTTATTGGCTGAAATTGACGAAACTTGCAATCTCATTGAAGAACCATCTCTGCAAATCAAGCTGTTATGTAATGCAGAATGGGACGCCAAATTTCCCCCTCATTTATATGGCATACAGCCAAATTCTGAATCATTCTACAGCAACCACCAACTTGCAGTATAAGCAGCTCCCACACCATATTGTTGCCCCTCCACAAAGCTGCCGCCAAATCAGTGGCGATGCTCACAGGAGGTATTCCACCTCCTGTTAACCCTGGTAATCTCACCCCAAAAAGTAAGATTAATATGAACCAATTGCACAAAAATGTCAATGATGATATCCAGAACGTGGTGACTGTAGCACAGAATCGTAAAGCTAAGATTACCTGAACCAATATTGCCATGTTTGTTAAACTACCAGACGCCTGCATTAAAGCTGAAAAGCTTTAGCTGAATATATCACAGTAATTTATAGTTGGCAATTTCTTGGAAATACCAATCATTAGTGATATTAAACCACATGCCGTCAATGCCCTGACGCCATTGCTATCCACCTTGACATGTACCCTACTCTGGAATGAGGAAGCTGCTGCCAATGATGAGCCCCCCAATCCCCCTCCCCTTCCGCCATGGAGGGATAAGTGGTCTCCGCTGCCCGCTTGGTTGGTTGTTTTGTTTGGTATGTTTTATTCAATCCACTCATTTGGGCGTTTTTTTGAATCAATTAGTTATGTTAGCTTTAATTTTTAGATATTAGTTCAGTAATGTCTGTCCCCTGCTTGGCTTACCTTGTTTAAATATACTATTGGGGCCATTCTCCAATACTTCAGATCAGGTCAACCCAAGTTAATGGGGAGCTCAATCTAGCTTTTGCCTGTAGGCAAGTTGCAACCCCTAGTTTGGGCTTCCCTCAAATTAGGGAGAATCCTGACAATCTGAATCCTCAAAGGGAAAACCCCAGCGGAGGCCAACATTTTATGCAAATAAGAAATCATATAGCGCAGTGGCTGCCCCAACTGAGGAGTTGTGGAAAGGTGCCAGAAGTTATGTGGACTTAATTTAAGCATTTATCGGTGGCAGGTTCTCTGACTGACAGGCCCCCAATTTTACCTTAAGGATGCAATTTACATCCACCTCAAATTGGTCAGAGAAGAGGAATGGTAAGTTCTGATAGTCATGATATACCAGGAGCTCAACAACATACTGGTCGGTGGAAATTTCAACCCACTAGGTACTAGAGCATGGCTATATTGACATTTTGCTCCCCAATGAATTTGACAAAGAAATGACTGTTAGAGGTAGGAATAGAATATGGGGACTCCTACCTGCGCACTGAACCCATCCAATATTTGAATCAGAAAGCGAAATGGTTGATTTTTCACAGCTTAGTGATGGACTGTTCCTGAAAATGAGTCCACAAGGCAATTCATACCAGACTGTTGTACTATGATTAGTTTCATGATTTTGGTAAGCTGCCAGTGAGTATATTACTAAGTATCTTTGTCCCCATACAGTGGAAGCTCTGTATGAACCTACGCCCTAGTTAAGATAAACAAAATAGTTCTTTCCCAGTTTATTTGTACCCCAGGACTCCAGAGGGTGATCTACATTGAACAAAAGGACGCCAAACAGGTATGTCAATTTTGTTACCAGACGGGACACACAATGGCACAGTGTCATCATAAGAAAAGCAAGTTTCCCCAAAATTATATATACAACCATATGGACGGGATCACCAAAGTCAGATCTAAAGTCTTCTTTTGCCCCAAAACCAAGGATGGGATTCAAATATTTTATTGGAGATCATGAATATGAAATGCCAGTATCAGGAGCTGGATGTTGCTCTCCAGGAATCGTGGGAACACAAGAGGGCAAAGTGCCCGAGGCTGACAATGAGTCATTCATAAACCTGAACCTGGAATCATATAGTATGGATGAGGAAACGCAACTAGTAACCAAGAACACCCACCTCCAAGGAAGAATGGGCGAAAAATGCTAAACTATGCTGACAGAAAGCGGGACCAAAAAACTTGTAATAGGTCATAAGGAAAAGGGCCTAGAACAATTAGCTTTCTGACGGAACAGCTCACCTCCAATAAGTCCAACCAATTGGATGGCCAAAAATGGCAAAAAACCCCAATGTACTTGCATCAAGACTAACTCACACAGGCAGTTGGCAACCACAGCTGATACAGTGGCTCATTAGGGAATGGAGCTGACTCTGGCACTTTCCCTCCTTCTCCAAAGTAGCAGCCCATTTTGTACTGAAACTGTCCCCCTCTCAATAAACAAGGAGACTGGGATGGAGATGGAATACCTGGTGCGCTTCATGCTGGATAGCAAAATCTCTGTTCTAAAAAACCATGCCAACCATATGCCACCTACAAGCCACCCCTCCTCAGTGACACCCACCGCTAAAAAACCAACTTCTTTCAAGACTCAATGCAAAACTCAAATAATCTTCATACCCATGGGTTGGACGGTCATCAATGATTATTGCAACCACAAATGCTAGTGGAATGGATAGCATACAAACATGGGCAAGGAAAATGCACCACTTAAAAACTAATAATCATATTGACCTAATTTTAATATTTGAAATTTTGGCATACACCCTGCGATAAATGGTTCCAAACTTAAACAGAGACCCCAAACGCCATCTGCGGTCTCAACAAATTAAGTACCAGACACCTTTATCTTCCCATGTAGCAATCATCACAACGAACAAAAACATCAAATTAAAATTTGTGGAGGAGACACATGCTGTTATTCTGGTGGCCATGGCCCATGATAAGAGAACTGTTAAAACTATTAGTGATCACTGTATATGCATCACCCAAACCCAAAGAAAACAAAAGTTCTGCAATTTCTGTTGGAAATACAAATCGATGATGCAACAATTATAACAGGCGACTTTAATTGTTGGATTAGTGCAAATAGGGACACATTCCCAACTCGCAGCCAAATCCCTAGTATAGCAGATGATATGCTGATGTACCTTGTGACATCAGAGATATATCTTACAATTAATGAGGAGGAGGATGACAACACAAACCTTACATGTTTGGAGTACAATTCTAATGACAAACCATAGTTCGCTCCAGACTAGACTAGCACTAACCCCATCTGACCTCAGACAGGCTATGTAAAATAGTGAAATCTTTATTAATGCAGATAGGGATCTCATGATATTGCAGGTAGCCATCAATATGGGTGGTACCCCACCACCTTGGGAGTGGCAAATAATCCCCTCCAAGTTGTGGGACCTGGATAGGCGAAACACTGCCAAAAAATGGTTAAATAAATTAAATACAATACTGAATCACCAGGTGGGCATTGATCCCTTAGGCCGCTGAAAAAGAATTAAAAAGGCCTATGAGGGATAGTGCCAAGTACAAGAAAACCAGAACCTACAAATGTAATGCTGCCATAAAAAAGCTAAAGGATTCCATGGCTACCATGAAGTGAGAGCAGTGGGACAGCAAAGTATGGTGGCAGGAGTATCAGAGTAAACAAAAACATTCCAAGCGCTTTTATGAAAGCAGGATAATAAATGACAGCAGAATGCAACCTTCCAACACCAAAGCCTTCTGAGGATGATTACTAAGGGGAACCTGTCCAGCCTTAAAGAAATCCAGACCCAAGCCAAAATCCGCCAAGTAGAGACTCCAGAAGGCTTCATTTCCAGTGATTCATGAGTAATCAAATGTGAAGTTGAATGGTTTTATGGATATCTCATTTACCCAAGAAAACCAGTAAGCATGGCGACAGAAGCCCTACTAGCCCTGGCTAAACTGGCACTCCATGGATGCTTGCCTGTGGACAAACACAATCTAGTTGCTGAGTTCACGGTGCAGAAAGTAAAATGGGCACTTAAGGACATGCCAAAAAATAAGTCCTCAGGCCCTGACAACATGTAAATTAAAATACTTAATACAATTTATAAGCGTGTGACACCAGAACTTGCCCATCTCTTTAACCACTGTCTGTCTCACAAGTGTAAAATCCCAGGGGCCACAAACCCTGAATTGTGCTACTACACAAAAAAGGCTCGCAGTGGCACCTTTGGAACTGACGCCCAATTGCACTAACAAATGACAATTACAAAATTCTCATACAAATCCTCATGGACCAACTGATGCATACCACCTCATGGACCATCCACATGTCCCAAAATAAGACTATCAAGGGGCTAACTATCTGGGAAAATATCTGCTCTGTTCAAAACGCCCTACAGGATGTGTGCGGGACCAAAAATGGATATTTCATATCTTTGGACATAGAGAAGGCTTATGATCAACTAGCATGGTAATTTATGAGGATGACAACAAATGCCATTGGAATCTCTGCCACCTTTATCAACTGGATAAAGATGCTATACACAGGCCTCATTACAAGAGTCATCCTGACCATATCGTAATATAATAGATTCCAATTGGACAGGGCCTCCTTCAAGGTGATCCCATGTTCCCAATTTTATTTAACTTTGCCATGAATATCTTATTAGCAGCAGCAGAATTGAAGCTGCGGGCATCTGCCACCCCAGCCAATACCTTATTAGAATGCAGGCATTTGCAGATTATACAGCGGTGTGGATACGTTAAAAAAGTGATCTTTAGTAAGTTAATGAACTCCTCTCCCTTTGACAACTGGCATCAAATGATAAAATTATATTGACAAGATGATAGTCACTAAAATAGGGCAACCTCAATTCCCTTCACCATAGAAGTAAATCTTATAGCACCCACACAAACGTTCAAATATCTGGGTATCCTCTTCATGGAATATGTTCAGGCAGTTGAGGTTGTGGAACAAGAGGTTCTTTACATTATTTCATCCCAGATGGCCTACTGGAAACACGCACGCTTGAACCTCAAAGGGAAGGTTCAGGAGTTAAATGTCTTATTACTCTAAAAACTTTCAGTAAGTGGCTCATATCCTACCACTGATCCCAGAATTGGAAGGTATAATCAATTCGCTCATCTGCATCTTCTTGTGGTTTAAAGGCTACTCGGCGCCAATCAAACCGGACATTCTGTTAAGGCCCATATGTGAAATAGGTATGGGACTACTGAATTTTGAGGTACACACCCGCCGGATCTTGGGCAAAGCTTTTCTCCATATGATGCAGTTGTATAGATGATGCTCAGCGCTAGAGTGGGGCAAAAACTGGGCCTGAATACAAGGGATCCCAAAAATTATATCGTCACAATCCCTTAGTGAGTGGATGATGCATATCCCTTGAATACCCTTTTAATGCTACTGACCCCAATATTGGAGTCTATGCAACTGGGCGGTGAGGCTGGGAAGTTGGTCATTCACACAAGTGCCACAAACCAAGGATATAATATGACCAGACCTTGAAGACAAGAGGGAAGCAATGGCTGTGGCTATGACATGAAAGGAACGGAACCAGATTGGGGAATGTTTATTCTGAAAAAAATTAAAATCCTTTATAATAGTTCGCCAATCAATTTTGGGGAGCACCCCCCAAAAGTACCACCAAAACCACCCTCTCGCCCCCAAATTCTAAATGACTGTGAGGAGGAAGGTCATGACACCAACTATAATATTAAGAAACTGGTTACGGCCTTAATAATGAACTAGTGACCTTTAACCAACGCTCCACCATCTGGGGGATTTTACACTGGGTGATAAGACAAGCAACACTGCAGCCCATGGTAAACCTATAGGGAATGTCCAGTATGCACTGAACCCAAAGCAGATGTTGCCCACCATTACTTTGAATGCAATATGTTAAAAAAGTATTGGTTTATTATGAGACTAATGCTATCCAATAAGCTTTAGCTTCCAGATATACAACCCTTTCAAGACTCTTTTTTGCTAAGACGCTTAGAAATCAGCTGATCCAGCTCCAAAACTTCCTCTACAATTATAATATATGGGTTGTACAATTGGCAATTGTGGCCAAAAATTGAGCCATGAGAGCCCCCATTATATGAAAATAGTGTGGAAGACAACTTGGATTTTCATTGAACAGCTTAAAAGAAGCTCTAAAATTTGCGTATATTACCCAAATGTTTTTGAGCCTCATAATTGGCTTTTTCACCTCAATTGCTTGTCAAATGTGATGATTCTACATTCAGACTGAAGATTAAATGGCGTGTAAGCCCACTGTTGCAGAGCTGTGGCTGAAATGGCAATTTTTGACCAGAGATGGTTGGCAATTCTACCCAATTATGGTCACCCAATCCCAGTTTTTTTCACCAGCTGATAATCCCATTTTCCACCATCCCTCTTGGCCTTATTTTTGATGTCTAATTTCTCTAATAAAGGTATGGAGTTTTTTTAAACTGGATTAATTTTTATAAAAGTAAAATGTGACCTAAGTTGAAGCACCTTTTTTAAAAAAAGATAATCTAAATTGGTCCAGTAGTTTTTAGAGTTATATTCAAACAACCATAGAAAAGCACAAATATATAAATATACAGGTCAAATTGAGGACCTTCTACTTTTTTAAAAAGGTTACTTATACATGTAAACTAGGATAGATCAGATTAGAACAAATTCAAGTTTTTATTATATTGACTTAAATATTTTACACTATTTCTAATTAACTTAATAACTCAAACTATACCTAGATAAATAGCTAAATACATAAGCCTGTTTAACACAATTAATAGCGTGCTAAACTTATAATCTGGTATCACTTTAAATCTGAAAATAATCTATTTATGTATTTAGTATATTATCTAAGTAAATGAGGTGGGTTGACATTGGGACAAATATACCACGCCAAGTTTTTTTTGGCCTGTGCTGGGTTTTAACCTATTTTCAATCAAAATCTGCCCTAGAATGGAGAAGGAACCACCCTGCTATGCTATCCACTCCTTAGTATATTCTATATAATTTTAAAATTTAAACTTTATTTGGGGAAGGGTGACCATAAGATGGACACTTCCTATATGTAAATGAACAAGCGCCAAATATAAGCTAGAGGCACCTAAGAGAAGCTAATGCTGTCTCCTGTTGCCAGCGGGAGCGCCAAATAAAGAAAGAGGGGTATCTTAAGTAGAGGCTTGCGCCACTATTGAGCACGTATGAAGGAAAGGGTATGAAGGGATGAACCAAACTGGAAACCAGGATGAGACCAACTGTTATTGATGGGATAATAGGTAACTAAACAACCACGCAAGAAAGTGGTCCATAATGTGTGACTGGAATCGTCATACAGCTTTCTGGAGGGTGGGAGTAGAGCCTGAAATGGCATCCAATATAACCATGTGGATAGTCCACATTGCAATTGCTACCACTAAGGCTCAGAGGAAAGGTTGTATAGGGAATTCAAGGACAAGGAGAACATGTCCTTTGATAGGCTGAAGGGCTGTGTTTGCTCCTGGCAAAAAAGATGCTGAACCTTACGCCAGATCACTTATGACAGAGGGCACTCTTCCAGGAGGTGGACCAAAGTCCCATATTGGTCACACGCAACACATGAGGAGTGTGACGCATTGTATCACTCAAAAGTATGGTATACCCATTTCAAGCAGCGCCACACATGGGAACAAACATGCAGCTGAAAAAAGGGTGATGGGCGTACTTCCGGGTGGCTTTCTGGGTTTTTAGGGAGTAGGGAATGTCCAACATGTCCAGATAATTCACCCTGGCCATGATAGTGGACCTCCTTGGTATCACACTATTCAGAAAGGCTTGTCCTTGTACTTCCTGTGTGAAGCGTGGAGTAAGGTGACCCCTCTGGGAGGTGTGCCCACTGATGAAAATTCTCCACTCAGCGCTCTGCATGGAGAAGAGAATTCATTAGAATTGGGGCGACATCCCATGTGGTCCCGCAGCAGAGGGATGTGAGACAAGATATTTTAACAGAGAATGGGAGTTGGTAGGATTGCTGAGGCCCAGGGTGTGAGAAAATTGAAGCGGGCTTCACATGACCAGTGTTGGGCTTTGAGTGTGGGGTTAGTGACTGCAGCAATCCAGGTGCCAAGTATTTTGGCAGCATGGGCCTCAAAATTGAGATAGACATACCACCACTATGGCGAGGGTTAAACAAGACATCCAGGCGCACTAGCAATGGGCGGCCTAACCAAAGCAACCCTTGTAGGAGGGCGTATAAAGAGTTGAAGAAAAATGGGGAAAAGGCGATAACATGGGCACAAACCAAAATTTAGAAAGGAGCATAGAGTTGGCCAGCACAACTCTGCCTGTGAGAGAAGTTTAGTGGGCTCTGAGGGAATAGATGCGTTTTGTGGCATTGTCCAGGATATGGTGCTCCATCATCATTGAGGCGTACCCTCCCACTTCCAGCCACACCCACAGATAGCGTACCAGACCAACAGTGGGTCTTGGCGCGAAAGGGAGCACAAGTGGGGCAGTATGTGGTGGGTGGGGCAAGCGAGCCCGTGAGCTAGCTGCTGAAGCAGGTAGAAAATGGGGTTCTGGTGACCAGCGGGCTTAGAACCAATCAAGGAGTATGATTTTGGTTTTGGAAGCTTTAAGTGCAGCGTTGCTTACACTGGAGTAAACCTGATAGTAGCCTCAAGCACACGCGCATATTGGTTGCTAGACACTCCAACCACACAATCATCAGAAAAATTCCAACATTTTAACTGGTGCTTGGCCTTGCACGTGGAAGCCAGTAAGGTGGGTATTCATGTTGCGTAAAAGTGGGTCAAGGCTGAAGTTATACAAAAGTGGGCTCAAAGGGTCCCCTTGGTGGAGGCCCCTTTGAGGATGAACTACATAAGTGAGGAAGCCAGGACCACGCACAGCCATTGTGGCAGATTCCATAAACAAAATCACACAATTAATGAACCAATGGGGAAGGTGGAACTTGTGGAGGCAGGATTTGAGGTAATACCAGTTGACTCTATCATAAGAATTCTGATGGTCTAAAAAAACAAGCACTCCAGTAGCCGTGGATTGGCAGACGTTGGCTACTGTGTGTATGTTGTCCCAAATAGACCGCTTGGGAATGAAACCAAATTGCTCAGAGGAAATGAGATCAGAGGCAACTACCCCTAGGCGGTTGCCCATAATTTTAGTAAATAATTTAGTATCAGTGTTAGTAAGTGATATGAGGCGCTAGTTGACCAAGTCCAGCTTATCCCCTTTTTTGTACAGCGTAATTGTGTACACCTCGTGGCCCCTGGAAGGAGGCGCTTTTATAACTGTGTTGGGATTTTTGCCCATATTCCCAGCCTTCTAGATTACCTGGTGTCGCTAGGGAAAATTTCCTAAAGCAAAGTGACTCAGAAATTGGTTAGCCTGAATTTCAGAGGAACTATGTTTGGGGGATTTTGGGATATTTGTCTGGTCATATCCATCTGGGATCAATCCGGATGAATACCTAATATCTCATTGGGTGGAGCGGCTGACAAAATAGGGGCATCTGATAGTGATTAACTATCAGGTGTACCAATTGGGATTGGTCAGGTTTCATCACCGACTGATTGGGAATGTATGGTGAGTTGCAAGGCGAGTGATGCCGCCTACAACTAGCAAATTGATTGGTTAGTGAAGTGACCTGCCATAATGGGTAAAAAGTCCCATTACCTAATCAGGTCGCTAGCCAAATATGGTTGGTTCACTTGGATTGAGAGGAAATTGTTAGGGACACATTTCCAACTCTTTCCATTTGAGGTCTCAAGGATGTCCAATGACGGAATCCTAGCCAGGATGGGGAAGACCATTGCTGCTGAGACAAGGAAGGGTGATTCAATGGCAACGGCTGCTGTTTCATCAAAGAGGTGTCAACCAATGGTTAGTTGGCTGAATCCCCTATAAATTCCTTAGGATTCACTATAATAAAAAGGAACTATTACTACAAAAAATATTATTATTAGTTTTATTGTAGATTTGGTTATAGTTAGACTATCAGCATCTAGCGTGAAGTTCCATCTCAAGGATATTATTGCAGAAAGCAATAATTGGTAGACTCTCAGAGAGAAGATTAGAGATCTGAGTGGGGATCTAGAGACAAAGGGAACCACAACTAAGGGATCACTGCCAACTGCGTGTTGGGCTGATAGAAACTGTCATCAGGAGATCTTGATGAAGATCAGGTGGACAGTATTGCAGTGAACGAATCCCTACAAGTACGACTATCAAGTATTTAATTGGAAATACTGGCTGAAGTGTTGGTCCTGATAATAGTTCTAACTCAACTATGGATAATACTCTCCATACTATTATTGGATCATATATTCTTTACAATGCGAGGTGCACGAGGAAACCAAACCTGTGCAGTAAAAAGATCAATAAGGTTGTTTGCCAATAAAAGCAAACTAAATTTTTTTTACAAGTTAGTGCTCACTACAGGGGTAGTTGAGTAGAAGAATCTATCAATAATGTTGTACAAAGAAGAGATGCGCAAGTTGTGGACCAAGATCACCACAGTGAATAATAATGCCTTAAACTCTGCGGACCACCAGGAGTTTGTGGCCTTGGAAGAACAAGTAACCAAGGTGGAGGAAGGAGTTAAAAACGTAGCCAACTTTGGGAACGAGTTACTCGGCAAAATGAACTCATTAAAAGGAAATAAGGAGACCTCATCTGAGAGGTCCTATTCCTGAAAATGGAATGTGAAGTGGATCGCGTTTGTTTGAGAAAGTTCGGTGCAGACTTTGAGAAGTTGATGAAAGAAGTAGAGGATTTGAAAGACCACAGATGTGCATGTGAGCCTGATATGGCTAGTGATATTGAAGAGGGAAGTCCTCAAATGATACTTGGGAAGACGAATACCCTGAGAAATATGTCGCCCACATTTAATGCTATTTCAGAGATGACACCCAAAGTCACTCCACAAGTGAGCTTAGTAGCCAAACTGAGAGAATTGGCCCAAAATGACTCAGAGGAATTCAGAGTGACACCTAAATTGCCGCCATTCCATTGGGATAACGCCCCAGCGTTTTTCCAACTATTTAATATGATCATGAATGGATACGGAGATTGTCAGAAGGCGTTGACAGTCATGAACTGTTTGGACACAGACTGCCAGAACCTAGTGTTACCCCACTTGGAGGGGGACAGCTGGTCATATGCTGAGGCTAAGGTGGCTATAATGAAGGAAATTGGGAGTCCAACCCGCATGTTAAAACGCAAGCAAGACTTTATGGTAACTCAATTCTGTAAAGATGAGTCTCTTGCAAGCTTCGCGGATTGATTTTACCAGGAATCGCAGATCCTGGCTGGAGCAAAGGTGTTAGATGACTTTGATGCAAGAATCACTTTGCAAGTGGCCCTTTGTCCCTATTGCAATTTGCATTGAATGATGTCTACTGTGTTCGCAACTGAGATAACTACCTCAAAAATGGTAGACAACCTAAAGATTTTGGGAGAAACGTTCAATGCTCCAAATAGAAGATTCAAGTCCAATCTGGTCCAAAGTCCAAATCCCACGAAGGGAAGCGAAGGAGCAAAGGAGACTTTTAGCCAAACTGTGTCAGGAAATAAGCCTGAGGATTCCAAATGGTTTGGTAAGAAAGAAAAGGTCTGCTTCCAGTATGGCGGGAAAGGGAATTTTTCCGCACACTGCAAAAAGCTGAAGGATCAAATTAACGTGGTCCAGGCTAAAGAGACAGCAGTAGCCAAAGATTAGGGGAAAGATCCCGCTGCCTAGACAAGGAACAGTCTAAAGCAGTGGAGAAAGCTGTTCCTCCCAATATCTTGAATGAAGAGATAGATATTAGCAATCTATTTGTGGATGACAAGCAGGATCAGCTATATCAAGTGGTCAACATGGATATAAACGCCATGATCAGAGCCAGGGCAAAGAAGATCGACCCCTAAGATAGCTCAGGAAGTCACCCAGCTGTACGCCCGACAACTGGTGGAGAATTTTTGGACCGCCAAGAATCCTGATGAGTTAACCAATGTTCGCTTAGATGAGGCTAATCTATCAATTCCCCTTGGCGTGATTAAGGAATTGTTTCCTGAATTATTGGCGCAGATCATTCATGCCCTATATTCGGCTAATAATGTCACAATTCACTCAGTAAATATTATATTACAATACTCTGAGTATACATATATAGATATTCAAGTGAATCGAGTAAGGGTGAGGGTGATAGTCAACAGCGGAGTGCCCATCAATATTGTGTCAACCAAGCTGGTGAAGAGGATGAAGATCTCTCCAGACTTGGAACACAAGAAAAATTATGGAACAGCTGAGCCAAACACCACTGTTTCCTGTGGAGCATATAGTGCACTGCCACTACGATTCAGGTCGTTGGTGGTATCTGCGCCAGCAATAGATTTGGCGAACCAAAACTATGATATCCTGATTGGAACAGAGTTTCTGCGGAAGTACAGAGTTAAATTTAACTTCAAGTATAATACGTTGATCATCCTGGGTCAGACGTTACCATTGTTATACCAGAAGAATGGTGAAGTTCCATTGAACTGGAGAAATAACTTCATTAATCTGATATACAATGACGGCATTGTACCAATTCAGTACCAATTAGTTGGTAGGAAGCGACGAGAGATGCCGGTGGAAATACTAGAAAACTAGGGAATTCCCTTAAGGATCAAGTAGGAGAGAACCATAATAGCTGGATTGTAGATGATAGTTGACACAGGGTTGACTTTAGAGATTCCAGAGCTGTTATATGGAGAAGTCAGAAGCCCCTGGAAGAAGTCCAGAGTGGAGCCATGTGTGGCTCCTGGGATAATCATGCCAGGCTATGGAGAAATATGAGTTCTCTTGGCGAATTTGAGTGAAACACTGATGAAGATTAAGAGGAATGAAATAATTGTGGTTATTCATTTAATCCCGATGGCAGAATTGCGACAATTCCATGATTTTTGGTCTCTTGAGGAAATGGGATAACCAGCTGGAGTGGATAAAAGCATCAATCTATTGGTTGATTGAGAGCAGCTCACAGATCTGCTGGAAGGGCAGAAGGAGGAGGTGCTCAAATTATTTTAGAGATATTGGAAAGTATTCACTCAGGACAACCACAATTTGTGATGCGCACAAGGCGTAATTCACAAGGTTGACACCTGGGAAAATCTACCAATAAGAATGAGACCAATCCCCCTTGGGTTGGGACCATCTAGTACTAAAAAAAAAAAAGAATGAGACCAATCCAAAAATCGAAAGCTGCCAAAGTGGTAGTGGAAGATGAGATCAGCAAACTAGTGAAGCATGGGCTTCTAGTTCCATCATCAAGTCCCCGGGCAAGCCTGATTCTGATTGTAAAGAAAAAAGATGGATTGAATCAGGTAGTGATTGACCATCGGAGGCTGAATAAAATTATGAAGAAGGATTCATATCCCCTACTGAGGATTGATGATGTGATGGACTAATTAGGAGAAGTGAAGTATTTCTCCGTAATGGACATAATCTTGGGATACTGGCAGATTGACTTGCCAGAAGAAGACCAAGAAAAATGTGCTATTATCACCACACAGGGGTTATACCAGCTGACTAGGATGCCCCAGGGTCTTTGCAATGCACCCGTGATGTTTCAGAGGGCCATGGATGTGATATTGAGTGACCTGAAGTTGTCGTGCATCCTGGTATATCTGGACGATATCAATATGTTCAGTAGAATATTTACTGATCACCTGAACAACTTGGAGGAAGTTTTTTAAAAGACTGTCCGCGGCTAATCTGAAGATCAAGCCATGGAAGTGCCACTTCTTCAAGAAGGAGCTTAGATACTTGGGATTTGTGATTAATGCAAATGGATTGCAGGTGCAACCACAGAAGATAGCAGCTATTGAGCGCATGGCTGTGCCTAAGAGTGTCTGAGACATCCAAGTATTCCTTGAGATGGTTGGATACTACAGAAGATTTATTTGGGACTTTGCCTGAATAGCTGAGCCTTTGTTTCATTTATTAAAGGATACAAAAAAGGATTTGTATGGAATGAAGAGGCCAGGTCTCCTTCAATGAATTACATTGGTATCTGATAAATTTGCCAATTCTGAAATATCTGAATTTTAATCAGGAGTTTAACATTCTAACTGATGCTTTGTTAATGGTGATCGGCACCATACTGAGCCAAGTAGATGAACTTGAGGATGAACATCCAGTGGCGTATGTGAGCTGGACACTCTCAGCCGCTGAGAGGAATTACACTGTGACTGAGTGTGAATGCCTTGCGGTAATTTACGCCTGTAAGCAGTTTTGGGTCTATGTCCACATAATGCACTTTAAGGTGGTGACGGACCACTCTTTGCTGCATTGGCTGCACAATCTATGGGAACCTGAAGGATGACTGGCCCGATGGGCACTTAAACTTCAAGCTTATGATTATGAGATAGTCCACTGAGCGGGGCTTTTCACCAAAATGCGGATGGCTTATTGCAGTTACCAATGGTTTAGTTGGTATATCTGCAGGTGGATGAACTATTCCAGAGGATGGTAAAAGGAAGAATTGAGGACAAGCCTCGAGAAATCCAAGGTGCGCTTCAAAAAGTGATGGAAAACACTGAGATCATGGATGGACAAGTATTCAAGACAATAAATGGGAAACGGTTATTATTCCCAAAACTGTCAGAAAGAGCAGCAATAGTTCAAGCCACTCATAAGGTTGTCAGGCACAGAGGCATGAGAAAAACAACTGACCATATTCACCAGTATTATTACTGAGAATCAATTAACTATGTTGTTGCAGATCATCTGACTTGTTGCGTGGAATGCCAACTGCATAATTCACACAAGAATACAACTGGATACTGACTGGTCTGACCTGGATTTGCATGGCACACGGTGTCCATTAACGTGATGGGTCTGCTGGTGATGAGCACAGGAGGAGTGAAGTACATCATAGTAGCCATCGATCATCTGACAAGATGGGTCAAAATGAAAGCCCTAACCAGAGTTGACGCTACCAGTACTGCGAGATTCATCCTGGATCAAGTAGTATACTGGAATGGATGTCCACAAGTTATACTGAGTTATAATGGGACCAACTTCACATCTCATGTGATCCCAAGGATAAACGAAATAATGGGGATCCAAGGAGTCATGTCAGTACCATACTGGCTGGAGACAAAAGGACTAGTAGAACGGGTCAATGGGATGCTGGCCGCGACGCTGAGGAAGCTAGTCACAGGGAGAACTTATGCGTGGGGAACGTACCTGAGTTTTGGTGACGTTCGCCTACAACATCAGTCATCATACAGCAACAAAAAAGATGTCATTTGAATTACTTTATGGGAGGAAGGCCACGTTGCCGCCAATATTATATTCAGTAGTAGAACCTACGTTGGGGATGATTACTGAACAATACCTAAACTGACTGATGAGTATCCTGATTGATATGCAATCACAAGCATTCAATACAACCTTGAAGAAAAGGATACAAGTGAAATCAACGAATGATAAGAACTGACCACCACTAGAAGAATATCAGTTAGAAGAAAGAGCCACCTATTGCGATATGCATGGTTTTGGACAAAGAAACAAATTGGATGCATTATGGTCAGGTCCATTCAAAGTAATCGCCAAGACAGTGACCGATGCTTACTCCATCAAGAATCTATTAGATGGAAGAGTAGTAAAATTAAGTCCACGCTAAGTATCTTAAGCGTTGGATTGAAGAAAAAAATAAAAGAGTTCCCAAAGGACCGATGAACCATTAAGTTAAGCATGTCCTGATGATAGGGTCAAGTCCAAAAAAGGACCTCTGAACCAATCTAGATGGTTAAGTCTGTAAAGGACCTCTGAAACATAGAAAACTGGTAGGTTTAAGTGCCCAGGATTCAGTTTGGGGGAAAAGAAGGACCTCTGAACTGAGACAAGGTCAAGTCCATTAGAAAAAGGAAAAAAAGAGAGAATAAAAATAAAAAATTGATAAAAGATATTGGAAAAAAAAGTCTTTTTTAAAAATGCATAGAAAAAAAGCTAATAAATTAAAATTTTTATTCTTATTGGTTGTCCTCAGTATGGGAATGATTCCGCCTATGTCGCCTCTTGGGGGAGGGAGGATGGATCGCGGTAGGAAGAGATAGCCCATCAAAATTGATATGCAATTGGACACTTGCAAGGGCGAGACCTACACAAAACCACATTTGTTGAGTGGACGCCGAGCCCTGAGAGAATGTGACTAGGGGAAGGGAAATTGATAATGTCAGAAGAAGCCAATTGTGAAACCCCAGAGCAGGGAGGAAAACAGCAATATAGGAAGAGGCAATTGGCGAACAATCCTGAGTAATCTCAATAAGGCACTGGCGCCATAAGATTTGTCTTGAGTGCCTGCCAATGGGCCTCATCAAGAACACCAGACATGTGAGCCAGCAGTGAAGAAGGAATACTCAAGGGGGTTTTTTGAATCATGCCCCAATTAACGCCATCAACAGAAGATAGCGATGAGAAGCTCCAGAGATGAGGTAGTTGTGTAAAGAGTGGATTTAATCTTGAAAACAATGACTACAGGCTTCAAAGAAGCTGAATCTGAATGACCGATGGAAGCCAGGTGAGGCTGGAAGCTTCGTTGACCAACTTTGAAAAACTTGGCCAGCAAAGCGGAGAGCATAAGCAGCAGTATCCCAATCCAGAAGGCTGTACAGATCAGAGGGATTCAGCGCTAATGTCAACGCCTCAGTAACCTGGGCCCAAAGTTCAGTGTAAGGGAGCTCAAAATGTATGTTGTTCCCGATTGAAAGCTCAGAAACCAG
The DNA here is from genome assembly GCA_022478985.1 of Massospora cicadina. Classification (NCBI taxonomy): domain Eukaryota; kingdom Fungi; phylum Entomophthoromycota; class Entomophthoromycetes; order Entomophthorales; family Entomophthoraceae; genus Massospora; species Massospora cicadina. The sequence goes on from JAKSZP010017263.1 coordinate 139,702, forward strand.
AACAGCGGGTTGGTAGAATTGCCTGAGTCAGAAGAGGAACTCAGAGAGCAAATTTGAAACATCCAAGAACGAATGATCCAAAGCGACTGGCATAACCTCCAGAGCATTGACTATGATGTTTGGAGCATCATCAAAAGGAGCCAAATCCAGAAGGGTTTAGAAGTCCAACTCAGGGATTGACTGCAAGGGAAGAGTCAGCTGAGAGTTGTTTGAAATGATGCCACACCTGGTTTTGGAGGGATTGGTTACCATTTCCAGTAATTTGACGGAAGGACTAGCCCCTTGCACCAGACTAGGCATATGAGTCCTGGAAGGACCATAGAAGAGGTTCCGTCAAGCATCCCAACTCATCTGCTGGAAGAGGCGGAGGTCCAAATCTGACAGACTGTTAAGAAGTTGCTGATAGCAGGATTCTGAGTTTTACATATGTGCAGGACTAGAGGGGGATGTTGGAATTATATAGAAGTTGACATTATGCACTCTATAATCCATTAGGCTCCAATTTCAGGAAATTAATTTCAAAAATTAATGAAATAAGATTTCTGAGGGAAGAATTAAGAATGACTTACAGCCAAGAGTTTATGAGCAAAATAATGAGGGTGAATAGAAATAAGAATTCTTAATCAAGCCACAGAACAACCATTGATGGCAATAGTCTCCTGTCTAGGATGAGGAGAGAATCAGGATTTCAAGGACGCCGGACCAAGAATCCTGAATATGACAGTGGGTCATATACCCTGATGGGGGAAAACTGGATCCTGGGAATAAGATCATCACAATTAAATCAATCAGCCCAGCACAACAAGAGGTCGTGGGGACCGCGCTCTGAGGAGGCGGTAGTGAGGAGGAAGAGGAGGAATGCCATATGCTGAAGGTTGTCCCAAGCATCATTGAGTATTGATGAGTGTACTTCGCTTGAACCAATGAAGTATTTGACCAGATGTCCAAAGTGGTGCTCCCATGCCCCAGTCCTTTTCTCACTGGAAAAGTAGGCAAGAGAGGGGATGTGTTGAGATTTTTGCCCATATTCCCAGCCTGCTAGATTACCTGATGTCACTAGGGGAAAATTCCCTAAAGCAAAGTGACTCAGAAATTGGTTGGCCTGAATTTCAGAGGAACTATGTTTGGGGGATTTTGGGATATTTGTCTGGTCATATTCATCTGGGATTAATCCGGATGAATACCTAATATCTCATTGGGTGGAGCGGCTGACAAAATAGGGGCATCTGATAGTGATTAACTATCAGGTGTACCAATTGGGATTGGTCAGGTTTCATCACCGACTGATTGGGAATGTATGGTGAGTTGCAAGGCGAGTGATGCCGCCTGCAACTAGCGAATTGATTGGTTGGTGAAGTGACCTGCCATAATGGGTAAAAAGTCCCATTACCTAATCAGGTCGCTAGCCAAATATGATTGGTTCACTTGGATTGAGAGGAAAATGTTAGGGACACATTTCCAACTCTTTCCATTTGAGGTCTCAAGGATGTCCAATGACGGAATCCTAGCCAGGATGGGGAAGACCATCGCTGCTGAGACAAGGAAGGGTGATTCAATGACAACGGCTGCTGTTTCATCAAAGAGGTGTCAACCAATGGTTAGATGGCTGAATCCCCTATAAATTCCTTAGGATTCACTATAATAAAAAGGAACTATTACTACAAAAAATATTATTATTAGTTTTATTGTAGATTTGGTTATAGTTAGACTATCAGCATCTAGCGTGAAGTTCCATCTCAAGGATATTATTGCAGAAAGCAATAATTGGTAGACTCTCAGAGAGAAGATTAGAGATCTGAGTGGGGATCTAGAGACAAAGGGAACCACAACTAAGGGATCACTGCCAACTGTGTGTTGGGCTGAAAGAAAATGTCATCAGGAGATCTTGATGAAGATTGGGTGGACAATATTGCAGGGAACGAATCCCTACGAGTACAACTATCATGTATTTAATCAGAAATACTAACTGAAGCGTTGGGTCTGATAATAGTTCTAACTCAACTATGGATAATAGTCTCCATACTATTATCAGATCATATATTCTTTACAACGCAAGGTGCATGAGGAAACCAAACCTGTGCAATAAAAAGATCACTAAGGTTGTTTGCCAATAAGAACAAACTGTAAGATTTTTACAAACTGACACTGGTACATTGAGGCTAGCAACAAAGAGGAGAAATAGTAAAAAATTTCTTATAACTCATAAGGAATCCTGTCTGGACCTGGGCATTTCCTGTGTGGTGCACCGCAAACAGCATACTAGTGTTTGTCTCAAGAAATTAAATTCATCAACTCCAGATAACGGGAAATGTTGCAGATATTTGCTCTTAAGAAATTCTTCAACTTTGGCCAGTTTGACTGGACTGGAGTGATACAATTTGGAGTAATAGTTTCAAACTTTGATTGACACTTTGGCTGGAGTTTCTGCAATGGAGAGGTCCATCCACTGCACCTGTGTGCAAGCCAAGCTCTGTCACAGTGTGAAGAATTTTATGGAAAAATAGGTGGAGAATGTGTCACCTGCCAATATATCTTTTGCTTTTTACTTAACAAATTGCAATGTTTGTGTTGTCTTACCAGTGCATTGAGGCGAGCGGACACTGCCCACTTGTGACCCCAAGCCAGGCTGTAGCCTGCAGCAGGGATGTTGTATTCCAGGTGGTCCACTTCTGCAAGCGTGCACATCAGTATATTCTATATAAGATGACTTTTTAAAATAAGATTACTAGAGCTTTATACTCTTTATAGTGCATATATGATAGATGTTTCATTATTTAAGCCCATACTATACAATTTAGAACGTTTTATAACTGATTAGATTTTAACCTAAAGATAAATATATTTTTACCTTGTATAGATTGACAAAGTTCTAAAAGATCTTATCATATACATAGTTTTTGCCTATAACTATAAACAAAAAACAAAGTAGTTATATTCTTTGCTTTTGGTCATTAAAAGGGAACTAATTTATTTTAAGCACTGAGTAAAATATCTTTCATACTTATATTTACAAACTTATATATAGGATTTTTATTCAATTTTTCTAATGACACAGTTTCTAAATAAGAACTTAAAAAAATAGCAATAGTTACTCAAGTAACATACTGATAATACTTATTTAAAAATAAACAGGGAGCAGATATACTTGATTAAGTTAAACTTGATGTTGAAAAATAGATTAAAGTGCATCAAGACTGAGTAAAGGAACCTATATTGTAGATAAGTAAAGTTTAGGATTATTGAGTAATAGGGTTAGCGTAATAATATAAATTTTTAATATATATTTGATGGATTATCCATGTATAAAGCAATGATGATTTATAAATAGCCATCTTAGATTTAAATTTTATTTTTATTTGAGGTGGTCTGACCTGGGACAATACTGCACTAATTCTTTGGGGAATTCAGATAATGGGAAAGGAAATTAAACCTGGAAAACCTCCACATATAGCGTTCTGATAGGCCAGGAACTCCGTGGATTGACAAGCTATTTTCTATCTCAGTTCAGGGCTCTGGTGCGCAGCGCCAACCCACTCATATTTCTCTACTACCCAAAGTTCAGCTACCAGGATCAAACTCAGGAAGCAGTGGTCATTGAGTCCATACAAACCATTGAGGTACTATCCCTGTGATAGCCATAATTTAAATATCATTCTCTATAGAAGATAAAATTAATCTAGGAAATTATCCTTATGTAGATGTTAGAAAAAGAATGTATGCACATATGAGACTCTATTGCAAAAAACAACGGTATCTAAAAAAGACACATATTAATGTAAAAAAGGCCCACAAAATGTCTTTTCTTAAATCAATGGGGACAAAGTTAAAAAACACCAAGGCTGTAACTTTTAGGATATGTTAAAGTTCTATGCAAGATTTTACAAAGTTCAAATACCAACATTTCATATATGAGTGTCAGTACTATCCAATACACAAGAAGAATGATGGAGAGAAAAGACATAAAAAAGGCTCTTGAGGAGGCACCTCAGCAGGTGATGGAAGTGGTGACTCAAAAAAATTGTCAAGAGATCCAATTCAATATCTGAAGTAATATTTTGGGATCTCCAGATGTAGGTAACAAGCTTTTTATTGAAGTATATGGTTTTAGTATTACAAACTCAATAAAAGATAGATTCAATTACTTTATTTGTTGTAAATTAAATTATCACATGATAATGGAAAAAAATTAGGTCCTCAGTACTAGTAATTTACTACAAACAATGAATTGGGATCTACAAAGTTAACAAAGTATGATGTTAAAATCAAATGAACATCTCATTTCTGATAATCTCACCGATTTAAATAAAAATTATTTCATAATTCTGGTCATAAGGACCTTGTTTTAATCTTTCATTACTATGTCACCAGTCTAACCTTTTTCCTACATGTGCTTCTAAAACCAGCCTCTTATCTGCTAATATAAACTAAGCTTATACTTTCAAAAGGGGTGCTTTAGGTTCTTTTGTCTTCCCTGTTTTTTCCACTTTTACAGTGCATTGTCATAGGTAAAGTTAAGCTATTTGTGACATAACCTTCCACTTGATGGAGGGTCATTACTTCATCATATGGGATAGCTGAAGGAACATGAATTTTTTGGGGTTATGGATAACTTCATTGAAACCAGGTTAGATAACTTAGATATAGGGTAAACTGCCTCTGGGACTGATGATGTAAATCCTTGATAGTATAAGGTGCGTCGGAGCTGTTTTGATCCATCACCCAACTGTTCAATATCACATCAAACCCCTTCAAAGCCACTAGGTACTGCAACCTATGATGAGAGAGGGAAGACAGATAGCAATAATGTCACATTCAGTCGCCTCAGCTACAAAAACAGAGTCAGGTGTAGCTGTTATGGAGTCAAAATAAGTAGACAAAATTTAAGCGTGATATTTTGACCAGAGTTACAACAGGGCAAGATAAGCACATATAAATAGAGCACACAACAGGTATATCTAAATGTAGGTAGAGTACTTTTAAGTAAGCGTAAATATGGGAAACAGTATGTTGTTTTTATTACTTATTTTATTTCAGCCTCAATGTAGTACCAGTTAGTAATCCCAGTGTTGAAGATCTGTTGTAATAGTGATATAATTTAGTTCCAGCTGAAATATATAAAATTCTAATATGTATGTTGTGAGTTAGTTTCTGTTGCCATAACCTCTTGTCCCTGATTCCATTGTGTGACCCTCCAATATATTTTAGGATCATGAATATACTTGGTTAATTGAACTTCTACGTAGCACATTAACCTTCTTGTATATTCTCAATTTGGTCTGCTCATAGTCTTTCTACCCCACCTCAAATCTTGGTGTGCAATAGGTCAGAAATTGATAGTAGATTGATGGTATGTCTTCCTTGGAGAAGGACAGAGGTCGATTGGTGGAAACAATTATGTCAAATGGCCAAGTAATATTAGAAGTATAGCTTTGAGGGTTGATAATGGAATGGGACTCAGATGCAAGGGCAATGGTAAATAACCTTAAGGGCAGTTTGGGAGCGAATTGTCCAATGACAGATCATTATAAAATAATATACCAAAAGATGCAGGAGGTGGGGCAATGTGATTTATATAATATTTGGATAATATTTTCTAATATGTCTAGTGGCAGAATGATGTATATCAATTTATTAAAAGGTGTAGGTGGTGCAGCAATTGGATCTTAGTAACATTCAGATATGATGAAAAATGAAGTCAATGTGGCAGCAAGTTCTATGGTATTTCATTTTTTATGAAAGATGAAAGTGGTTGGATGGTGAGATCTATGGGTATACTGTAAAGAGAGTGTCTATAAATCTCATTTCCAGAGATGTTGTGCGGGATGCACTGCAATACTGCCAGGGAACTGGTCGTTAGTATGATGGTAAGTAGAGCACCGCAGAGGGTGCTGGACCCAAAGTAACCTAGGGCAATGATGTACAACGCGGTATATATTAATTGATAGCAAACAAACAAGACTTGGGTGGACCCCAAAGGGGAGTTCATAACCAAGAGGAGATTTGGGCTGAAGTGCTTGGGTGCCTAAGTCTGGAGGTGACCTGGGGAGGCCAGTAGTGCACCAGCTGCAATAGTTAATTTTGTGCAAATAAAACAGCTAACGTTGTTAGAGACCTCCCTGAGGAGGTCCATGCACAGGTGCGCCCAAGTAACCATATTAAAAAATGAAAATTTATGAAAATTTTATTAATAGGAAGTAACCAACAAGGAAAGTTGGTCTCATAGAAACACAATTAAAATAAGGGGGCGAATTGTTAAGTAAAAGAAATGATGCTAAGCCTAAACAACCCAATAGGTGCACCCTACCATCAGCCAGGGTACTGTAGCTCAATATAGACCAAACTTGATTGATGATTGATTGCAGGAAAAGATGACCAATTTAGCAATTTAAAAATCAAACAGGTTTCAAAGCCCCATTTTCTGATCAACCAAAGTGAACCGTCATTATTGATGATATACCTGGTGCGTTTTAACGCCCTTTCTGTAATGCAAGGCTGAGCATCACGTACATCCCCAAGACCAACCTGGGCATATCTCGCCTGGACCTAGCGTTGGTCCAGGGTGTGTTTGAGGTCAGGAAGGCCTGCCAAGTTAACCTTTTTTGCCTCCTGACGACCAGCTTGATCCTTAAAGTTGGTCCCCTCAATAATGTCATTTGAATTTAAATTTATTGCGGGGAATACTGAACAGGGGATGGACACTTCCAAAAAGACACCATAAAAAACAAAACTCATGCAAGAGGAGGGCACCCCAGAGAAGCTAATGCTGTCTCCTGTTGCCAGCGGGAACGCCAATACTGGGAGGGGGGTCACGTGTATAGGGGCGGGCACCACTATTGAGCACACGTGTAGGAAGGGGTCTGATTTGATGAACCAAACTGAGAACCAGGATGAGACCAACTGGCAGCAATGTAGTGGGAGGTGTCATGGATGTGGCTGATAAGAATTAGACTGGGCTCCCAGTCAGGGTGTGTGAGCACCCAGTGATGAGCCCAGAATGCCAAAGGCACAGCAGTCTATGCGACTAGAAGAAGGGAGATCTATTGGGGACGTGAGGAAAGTAAAGGTTCATTAATGTACTGAAGGCCCCCAAGGCAAACCAGATGGCTGCAATGGGGGCAACCGTGAATCTTGCGGGGCAACCCCTAAGGGTGGGAGAGGCGGGGAGGATGACAACCCCTCCAGGGTTCACAGTTGCTGGCCTTCAGTTTCAAATAGGTGAGTTTGTGCACCAGCGAGGGGTGGCACAGGACCCACCGTGCAAACAGGGGTGCTGTCAGAGAGAAAAATGGACCCACGGCAAGTGTTAGGGCTGAGCTCCCCTTTAGCGGGGTGCTCTGGAGCCCTCAGGTGGGTGGGACCAGTGGCGGATGAGCCAGGTGTGGGGGCTGAGCTTGCGAGCACTGGGGCAGGGGCGCCCTGATGCTGCTCCAATAGGAGAGCAGTCTCAGAGATCCAAGCAGCGGAGCAAATGGATGGATTTGCATTAGATGGGTATGAAAAAATGGACAGAGAATTGACTTCATCATCAGGGGTGAGGCGGTTTATGGCAAATATGATCCGCCACCACGTGGCAGGGTCAAGTGACCAGATGACCTATTTGGCAATCATTGGGATGATTATTTGTATAAAGGCGCGCTTTGCTGGATTGATTGGCGGAATTTTTGAAAAATAAACAGGCGGAGTCCATGGCAAGGCGTTTGGTAATCAGGTTTTATATAGTGCAAAGCGCGGGAAGATTAGAGAATGAACTGACAACTGCCCCTTGACAGGGCAGTTGCCTTAAGTATGGAGAGAATCACATAGTGGGGATGCTGAGGGATTGGGTGATTAGGGATCGGCGATGGGATTTGGTTGGCTGGTGGGTGGGAGGGTGGGGGGATGTCCAAAATTTTGGCAAAAATCAAAAAAAACTTTTGCAAATTTATCTGAATTTTTGGGGACAAACCAGGTCTTTGGTACCCACCAGGGCCCTGATCATTTGAGTTGGTCTGTTCACATGGTTCAGATTCCCTGGGTATGTCCCAGGGGGCTGTGGCCTTGGTGCAGGGTCATCTGCAACCTGGTCCAAACTCTCAATCTGATTAGTTGCACGATCCAAACTCCCTAGATCCGTCCCAGGGAGTAGGGGCAACTGGTCTGAGTCACTTGTAACCTGGTTCAAAACCTGAATTGTGTGCCAATCTGATTCTTGGCCCCAGCCAGTCCGGACCAGCTCCTCCAGCCCAGAATTTGAAGACTGGGCTTCAATACTAGCACTGGCTGTTTCCTCAAAATTTTGGTATGTTTTCCCTGGTGAGTGAGGGGTCCCAGGGGCCTGTCCATGGCCCCTGGCTTGCATAATCTCCTGGAAGGCCCCCTCTATTAGTCTTACCAGGGTTGAGGAGGGGGGAGGGGAGAAACCTGATTGTCTTTAGGGGGAAGGGCAGTCACCCAGCGCTCATCTACCACATGCGCTAAGTCACTCAACTGCGACTGGGGGTCCACTTGGGCCTTTGGGCCCCTTTTTGTCCAAAAGGGGTGTTGCTCCCTATCCAGTTGTAGGGGCTGGTCCTCAGGACTTAAAGGAGGTATCCAAACATGTATGCTTGAAAGTGGTCCACCAAGTGCTACTGGAACTGGCGGACTGCTTCCTGGAGGGTGGGGGTGGAGCCTGAGATGGCAACCAAGACAATTGTGTGGATAGTACACATGGCGATCTCGACCATCAAGGCATGAAGGGAGGGTGGGAGATGGAAGGCCATTGATAAAGAAAACATGTCCCTAGACAGACTTAAGGGCTGTGCCAGATCCTGGCAAAGTAGACGTTGCATCTCACGCCATAACTATTTAGATGGAGGGCACTTCTAGGAGGTGAAACAGCATTCCGTACTGGCCACACATGACACAGGATGAGTGTGAAGCGTTAGAGCGTTTGGAAGTATGGTATACCCATCTCAAGCAGCACCACACATGGGAGCGGATAAGAGGCTACAGAAGAGGGTAATGGCATACTTCCAAATGGCTTTTTGGGAATCAAGGGGATAGGTGATGTCCATCATGTCCAGGTAGTCCACCCTTGACAAGGTATGGGGCCTCATGGGTATCACTCCGTTCAAAATTGGAAGTCCCTGTACCTCCTGGGTGAACTAAGGAGAGGGGCGTTCCCTCTGGGCTGTGTGCCCACAAATGCGAATCCTCTACTCAGAGCTCCGCATGGAGATGAGGATCCTTTTAAAGTTGGGTGACATCACATGTGGGCCCGCTTCCAAAGGATGGGAAGCCATATATATCAACAGAAAGTGTGGGTGGGATGGGTTGGTGAGGCCCAGGGCACAGGAGAAGTTGGAGCGGGCC